>JBBMJZ010000081.1:13943476-13959329 GCA_037833815.1 Zingiber zerumbet | reverse complement strand
TAATCATACTCAACTAGTTACCAAGATAATCGACTTGAATCTCATTTAAAACTTTTGTGAAAATGCCCCCGAGTTATTCTTTAGTCTTCAAATATCTCAACAAATTTTTTAATGAATAAAATGATAATCAATTTCAATTAACTTAATTCGCTCATGAAACACATGATTCAATCTAATATGAAGAACAACTTAGTTATCACACCACAGTTTTGCTGGTACTCCATATAATCTCACATAAAGTATGTCATAGGCCTATATTTTGACTCGGATCATAACACGGCGTTTTGCTTCTTACTTTTCCATGAGACTAAATTTCCTCGGTCAAAGATACAAAATCCTGATATAGATCTTCTATCCACTTTGGAACCTACCCAATAGGGATAGCAATTTCATCCGAACCCGATGGAGAATCGAATGGATGAGAGTAGGAGAGACTACCGATACCCGATATCCGACCCGAATACCCAATTATATATATATATATATATATATATTAAAGAAAATTTTATTTTCCCAAAGCCAACTAACTATTTTTGTTGACATTAGAAGTAGGTTATACTGATGTTTAATTTATTTTTTAAATTATATATATTTTTAAATATGATATTAATTCTAGTATACTTTTGTTGAAAGATGATAGTTAGATAGAAGAAAAATTATTAGTATATAAGATATACGATCCTTTAATGGGTATGGGGAACACTACAAGACTTTGTACCCAATTTCCTCAGTAAGTCGAGGGCATATTTTCTCTGAGATAGAAATATGCCTTTTTTACTCTTCGTAACCTCAACACCCAAGAAATAATTTAACACCCATAAGTCTTTCGTATGAAACTAAGTATGAATGAAAGATTTAAGAGATGAGATTCCTGTAGTATCACTTACAATGATAACAATATCATCCACATACACAACTAATAAAATGATACCCACTACTGCTTGTAGAATACAGAATGGACAGACTTGCTTGTCATCATACCAAACTTTTCAACAACTTGACTAAATTTTCCAAATCAAGCACGAGGACTTTGTTCCAAACCATACAAAGCTTTTCGGAGACGACAAACTCGCCCTAAGCAACAAAACCAAACGATTGCTCCATATACACCTCCTCCTGAAGATCACCATGAAAAAAAAAATATTTTTGATATCAAGTTGATGTAAAGGTCAATTATGAGTAGCGGTCATTGAAATAAACAATCGATCAGATGTCAACTTTGCAACAGAAAGTGTCAGAATAATCCACATCATAAGTCTGAGCATAGCTATTAGCAACAAGACATGCTTTTAATCTGGCAATTGATCCATCTACATTGATTTTAACTGCGAACACTCATTTGCATCCAATAGCCCATTTTCCTAAAGGTAAATCGACCAAGCCCCAAGTATCATTGTCATCTAAAGCATTCATCTCTTTTATCGTTGAATCTTTTTAACTAGGATGAGATATGACCTCATAGACAATTTTAGGAATAGAGCTAGAGCCAAGTAAAGCAATAAAAGAACAAGAGGAAGATGACAAGTCATTATAAGAAACAAAAGAAGTAGGATAAGTACACTGGTGTTTACCTTTGCTTAATGCAATAGGAAGATCATTGCTCGAGACTGGATCTGATGACGAAGTAGTAGGTGTAGGACATCGATGAAGAGGTTGACGCCTAGAGTAAACTTGAATAATAAGAAGCTTGACAGGAGTAGGTTCCGCGACGGATACGGAGGATGTAATGGAATACATTAACAAGTCATCATCCTCCCTTTGAAGAGTCGAAATAGGTGAGGATGGGAAATAAAGTGTATCTTCCATGAAAGCAACATCAATTGAGACAAAATATTTGTTAATACTGGGACAATAACACTTATAACCTTTTTAAAAACGAGAATAACCAAGAAAGATACACTTCAAAAACTTAAGATCCAATTTAATAACATGTGGACGAACATTCCGAACAAAACTAGTGTTAATTTAATAACACCTATATCGGTCAATTAGGCAAATTGTCAATTAGCCTAATTATACCTAATTATGGTTTCCTAAGATAGATTCTTAGTTTGTATGTAAATATGGTCCACTCTTCAATAAAGGTTATGAATTTTTTTTATCCCAATTAATATGGTATCATAGCATTAGAATCAAAATTAGGGTTCTTCATCGCTGCTACTATCTGTTTTTATTTCCTTGTCTGTGTACAACAAAGCAGGACTCTCGCCGCCCCTTCTTTTTCATCAACACATCATGCGAACCTCCTTGCGCTCGCCGCCCAAATTATGTTTCTCACTTCCCTTCTCATGTGTGGCTCAACAGCCTTCTCGTGCTCCGGCAGCGAGTGTCATCCTATCGTAGTTGACGACGATAGGCGTGTGGTGATATAGTTGTGTAGGGTGCGAGCCTCCGAAAGTCATCTTGTCAACAACCTCAATCTTGGCAACAAGTTTTGGTTGTAAAAGTGATCGTGTTAACAACTCCACGATCTTTCTGTTTCTTCCTTTGCTGCTGCCTCACACCGCCATCTCAAGCCCTAACGTAGCAGAGAGAAAAACAGAGAAGTTTTGTGTCGTTGTTCTCCTCTCGCTTGCTCTTCGAAGTCTTCCTTTACTGCTGCCTCACACCGCCACCTCCCGCCCTAATGCAGCAAAGAGATAACAAAGAAGTCTTCTATCGCTCTCCTCTCCAAGTAGTCGCAACCACTGCGTCTAGGTCTTCCGTCGGCAGAAAACAGAGAGTTCTTCCTTCCTTCGTCCCTTACTCGACTTCCTTAGGATAAAATCTTATGGCTAAAAATAAATCTTCTATTGTGACGAATGTGGTGTCTGTGATGTCTAAATTCACGGACTATAAGTTAAATGGTTCAAACTATTTGGATTGAAATAAGACTGTTTGTCTTTATCTACGAAATATTGATAAAAATAATCATTTGACTGATGACCCTCCTTAGGATGATTTGAAGCAGACATGACTTAGAGGATGCTCGCTTGTTCATTCAGATTCAGAATTGTATTGATAGTGAATTGGTTTGATCAATCACTTTGAATTTGTTAAAGAACTAATGGATTACTTGGAATTTCTACTCTCTAAAAAAGGGAATCTCTCCCACATGTATGAGGTTTGCAAAGCATTTTAACGTGTGAAAAAACAAGATCTACCTCTGATCAATTATTTTATAGCATTCAAAAAGACATATGAGGAACTTAATATGTTATTACCCTTTAGCTATGATGTGAAGGTTCAACAACGCCAACGAGAATAGATGGCTATCATGGGTTGCCTCGCTAACCTATCTCTTAACTTTGAGTTAGCCAAATCACAAGTTCTCTCTGGTTATAAGGTTTCCTCTCTACAAGAAGTATTTAGTCGCATTCCCCGTACAGAAATTACTGCACCTATTCCGCTTAGTGGTGCTTTAATAAGTTGCAATACTAATTATGTGCTTGGAAGGCCAACTAGTCACAATGGAAATAAAGGAGGAGGTTCCCAGGACTTTCAAACTCGAACATCGAATTCTAGTGGTATTGTGTGTAATTACTATCGTTAACCAAGCCATACAAAATTTGAGTGTCAAAAGCTTAAGTACAAAAATCAACAAAAACACTTGGCCCATATTGCATCCGCTAATGGTGTTTCCGATAAATCAATCCTTATCTCTAGAAGAATTGCCAAGTTTTCACAATATCAGGGATCACTCAACTCTTCATCTTCCTCTGTCACTACTATTGCTGATTCAAGTAAACACAACACATGTCTTATTTTTTCATCCTCCAAATGGATCATTGATTCCAGTGCCACAAATCATAAAACAGGTAATTCTAGTAACTTTTCTACTTTTCGGTCCAAAGCTAATACTCCTACCATTACTTTAGCAGATAGGTTTCTATCTTGGATTTATGGATCTGGCACAATCAATCCTACCACTTTGCTTCCTCAGTCCTCTATCTTATATTTGTCGAATTTATCCTTTAATTTGCTCTCTATCAGTCAAATAACTCATAATCTTAACTGTTGCTTCTCATTTTTCCTGATCATTATTTATTGTAGGATCTTTTGACGAAGAAGATTATTAGTAAAGGACATGAGTCTAGAGGCTTCTACATCCTTGACACACCACGAGTGTTACTTCTTTCGAGGCTCATTGTAGGTTGGGGCATCCATCTCTTCCTTTGCTCAAAAAGCTTTGTCCATAATATGGTAAGATGTCTTCATTAGATTGTGAGTCGTGTCAGTTTGCAAAACATCACCATCTTAGTTTAAGTCGTAGAGTAAAAAAAACGTGCTATTATTCCTTTTGAATCAGTTCATTCTGATATTTGGTGTCCTTGTCCTATTTTGTCTAAAACCCAACTCAAATACCATGTTAATTGGGATAAAAAGAATTCATAACCTTTATTGAAGAGTGAATCATTTATATATAAACTAGGAATCTATCTTAGGAAACCATAATTAGGTATAATTAGGCTAATTGACAATTTGCATATATATATATATAATCTAAAGAGAATAAATGACTAGCATAAATGGTGAAATAAATACTAAAAAGTAAACACTCTAAGCCTAGCTTTTATAGAGTTCCTAGCTACCCATAGAGACCTGTTTATGTGTGACACGTATGTTTAGTGTTTATTTTGTGTGTAATGCATCGTTGTTGTTTAGAGCTTCAACCCACGTGGCATATGACACTTCTTATACTCTGGAGGACCTAACTCTAGTATTTTACTTCATAGCAAATTTTTTTAAAATAAAATGTGAAATAACTAAAGTTGGATATAGATATATGTATAATTATTCATAAATGATATACAATTTGAACCTTAACTAAGTTGGAATCCTAACATTGAAATGAGAACTACAACTCGTTCAAATTCTTGGATTCTTATTTAGATTACAATTTATGCACAATTTTTTTTATTTAGCCACATAGGAATTTGTGTTTCCTCCAAATTTCCCTTGGCCTCCAGTTTTATAGGCAAGGAAAGAATTTATAGCCTTTTAACTATAAGAGTTACCTAGAGATTTTCTAACGTGCTGAAAAGTAGGTTTCATCTGACATGTTTTACTTATCATTCTTCTTGCTTGCCATTTTGTTGCTGTAAATCTTGTTGTACTTTCTTTGGAAAAGAATACTTTATTTAACACTTTGGTTTCTTATACAGAATGGTTTTGTTTATGTTTTGTAAAATTTGCTCTATTAATAAAATGCATATTTTGTTGTGGTATTTGTTTATCTTGTGTTATTTATTAACATCGAGAATGTGGAAATTTTCTAGCCGTGATAGTTGTAGCTTAGGCCAAGGGTCGATACTTGGCGAAGGAGGAACGAGATGTCCACAACGCAGCGATATATTCGCTCAAGCATGAACCTCAATTTCATTCGTCTCTGAGAGTTCCACAGGTTGGCAAGTGAAACGGGATGTTTCATGCGTCCCAGATGTTTCATGCGTCCCAATCAACACCTAATGATATTATAAACCATATTAACTACATAACCCACTCTCCTAACCCGCACCTTAATTTAATTAATCTTCTTCGACATTGAAGATTTATAGTATTTGAAAGTTTGAAATTGGAGCAATCAGAAGAACAAAAATTAAAAACGGCTAACAAAGTCAGGGAAGTGATACCTCTAGTAACTAAATTTGTTAGAATCATATACCTGCTGATTTGAGATCTCCTGAAATTCTGTTTTTTCTAATACCTTCCCATCATTTCCCCATATCTCATCTCACATGTGTTCTCTTGTGACAGACAAATGGTTTATCAGGATGCCAGATTGTTTACATTGTAAGAAGTCTGGTATTTAGAATATTTTTTTTTTGGATTAGACTACTGTTAGAAGTTAGTCAACTTGATGTGTTAATTGTCCCAGCCATGTAATCAGGTGTTAAATACGTCACTCACCCTGCTTAATTTAAAAACCTAGAAAAACACATCACAAAAATATAAATCATTTCAGGATTTTTTCTTACACTAATTTCAAACATGATAGCCACATGACAATCATAACAAAGTTATAGGAAGGAATCAGAGGGTTAATAAAGCATCAAAATTTTAAACTTAAATGCAAGAAATAAGTGTATTTAGCTTCTAAATAAACCATGCAACACTTACCAAGCAATCTAATCGAGCATTTATAGTTTCAACATCTTTCAGAGGCTGCAACAAGTTTGCACGAAGTAGTCTAGTCCTGGAATGCATAACCTAAATTTACGATGGCAGGAAGAAAAGGAAAATATGAAGCATGGCAGAAGTATGCACGATTGCTCATATTTCATTTTAGAAAACACCAAACAGATTACCAAACAAACTTTAAAAGCTGAAAAATTAACACCAATTTCTAAGCATTAATATTACATGTTAACCATCTAATATAAGTTGAACTTTTTTTAAATCTTTACAATTAAGAAGACATATGACTGAAAACGTATTATACTGCTAGATGTTGAGGTGGTATGTGCACAAAAAGAACGATGGAGGAATAGAATGAAGTAGCATGAATAATTTCAGGTGTTGGTATTGTGCAAACATAGTTTGACAGATGTGCATGAGTACATTATGGTGATATATTGTGCATGTCAATGATATAGTTTAAAGAAAACCAAGCAACAAACATTTTGTCCACCGTCAGAACATTGATAAGAATACAAAAATTATATACCGTTTCGTCGACTGCTATTTATATTCCGAAGAAAAAAACTAAATGATTGACAATCATCCACCATCAGAAAATTAATAAGAATACAAAAGTTATATACTATGTGTGGTCGACTTCTATTTACTATTCAGAACAAAAAAAACTAGATGCTTGACAATTATGATGGAGGATATGATACTCAAGATGTTGGCAGATAATTGGATTATCCATATTATTGGAGCAATAGGGGTCCCTGCCTAGAGAATGAGGGGTTGCAAAGGACAAGTCAGGAACATGTCAGCACAATTACATTCAGAAGGGACAGGGTGGCTAATAGCTATAGCTAGAACCTAGAAGCCTGGAACCCTAACACATTTAACCCAATAATTCTGATCCGCCTAGGTGATTTGCTAATAAATGTCTTGGTAATAGCTAAAAAAGTAGTAGGATGAATTACCATTATCACCTTTCACCACTTATGGCTTACCCATGTTCTTAATTATTATTTTAAAATCATAGGCATGTTGAATCCCTTCAAATCGTGATGTTCTTCATGTGTCAGCATGCTAGCCACCGTAGCTCATGGAAAGCAATACTTGTTCTCTGCTTCTAAGGGCAAAGAATAATGGGAAATGGCCCAATGGAAGTTATAGTCGGAATAAAGTGCAGCTGATGATTGTTATTAACCCCCAAAACAGATTTCATGATGATATTATTTTAAAGAATAGGTTTAATCTAATCTGATGTATCAAGTCATTGGGTATTACATTGGAGTGCTACATGATCTCTTATCGTATGAAAAGAGAGCTTATCTATTTCACTGAACATCAAAGGGGGCCAAATTTTAGGATTAGGATTTCTGATACGATCCCGAGATAGATTTATTCAAATAACCCCTTCAAAATATTATCCATGAGAATATGCTATTAGATTTGTTATTAATTTAGATAAGGTAATTAGACTTAATAATATTTATTCTTTGAATAGGTTATTAGACTTATTAATAATTTTTATATTAATTTGGTATTACTGTATGGTTATATATATAGAGTAATTATGTAATCTTTTAGGACAAACAATAAAATGATTTAATTAAATAATCAACCACTTTGTTTATTGGAGGTAGATCCCCTCGAAGTGATCATTATTAGAGGTCAATCCCCTCAGAGCGATCATCCCATCCCCTTTCTTTCACCCCATTTCTCTATTTCCCCACAAGATATAATGCAGGTCCCTATCAACTTGGTATCAAAGCAAGGTTAATTTCATATTATGACAAATTGGAGATTCTATGAAAATGAATTTCCTTGTTGGCGAAGTAGATATCCTACCACATTTATTTCTCAAGTAGAAAGATATTTTCTCCTACACAATACATCAAATGATTCAAAGGTGGAAATAGCTTCTTTGCATCTGGATGGAGAGGCTCTCTAGAATCAATTATTTTATATCATCTCATGGATCAACAATATGGGAGGAGTTTGTAGATGGTATTCTCATTCATTTAACACCTCAAGAATATGATAATGCAGATAAGGAATTATCTAAAATTCAACGGATCACAATGGTAGCAAAATATCGTAGTCACTTTCTTCAACTCTAACCTAACTCATGATTGATCAGAACAAAAATAGTGTTGGAAAGAGAACGTGGAGAATAAGGAATCAAAATAATATCGGAAAGAGATGATAAGAACTACATAAAATAAGGAATAAAAATCATAATCTTTCAAATTAGATATGATATAATTATTTGGCTTAATTATAGGAATATTTTCCTAAGGTAGAGATTATAGAGTTATATATATATTTGTATCATCTTTCAATGAGATATACACAGGTTTCTTCATAATTCTTTTCTACTTCCATTGATTTTCGAGCAACCAGTGATGCGACGCATGGGAAGCCGAAAATTCCATTGTTATGGCTTGGTTGATTAATTCAATGGAGCCTCAAATTGGAAGGACTTACCTATTCTACAAGAATGCTCAAGACATCTGGAAGGCAGTCCAAGAGATGTACTCAGATCTTCAAAACACATCCCAATGTTTTGAAATCCAATTAAATCTGCAGAATATGAATCAAGGATCAATGTCAATGACCGAGTATTACAACCAGTTGATTGATCAATGGCAAGAAATGGATCTTTTTTACACAATCCCATGGAAGCGTGCAGAAGATGAAGTGTTGTATAACAAGACCCTTTAAAAAGATCGGATATTCGACTTTCTTCAAGGCCTCAACAAAAACTTAGATGAAGTGTGAGGTCGCATTCTGGGAGTCAAACTCTTCCTTCACTCCATGAAGTATTTTATGAAGTTTGACGAGAAGAAAGCAGGAAGAAAGTTATGATAAAGCCTTCCACTCTTAACGTGAAGAGCAACCGCAAGGATCTACCTTGGCAGCCACTCGACCACAATTTCATAAATGGAGAGACAATAAACTATGGTGTGAGCATTGTGGGAAGCCAAATAACACCAAAGAAACTTATTGGGACATTCATGGAAATCCCCCAAATTGGAAGCCACAATATCAAAGGATAGGAAAACCATCATACCACATAGTTGAATCCAATGAGCCAAAGAAGACTCTTACACATTTTACTTATGAACAAATGGAGATTTTGAAATCCATATTCCACAAAAACCAAAATCCTGAAATTTTGGACTCCACATCTAAGGCTGCAATCGCCCAACGAGGTAATATCTCATCAACCTTGTTATCACAAAGGAATGATAAAGACAAATGGATTGTTGACACCGGTGCATCTGATCACATAACGGGGCAATGCATAGTTTTTTCAAATTACAAAATATGCACGAATGAAGTGAAAGTTTCAATGGAAAATGGAAATACAATTATAGTGGCAGGGATGGGAGATGTTCTTGTTCCAGGACTTCAATTGAAATATGTCTTGCATGTTCCAAGTTTAAAATACAGTCTCTTATCTGTCAGCAAAATAACTAAGGATCAAGACTAAGACTATAAAGTAACATTTCTTTATGATCATTGTGTATTTCACGATCCGTCTTTGGGGAAGATGATTAGCAATGCTGAAGAATGAGGAGGTCTCTACTATCTCACTAGTTCTTCCCTGCAACTGAAGCAACCAATTACTCTCTGTGTCTAGTTCAATAAATTTGAAGGTACTCATATGGCGTATAAACATTTAAAACATCCAAGTTTTCAATATTTGAAGCACTTGTATATAAAATTATTCGTTAATAATGATCCATCTTTTTTTCAAGTCATGCATTCTTGCAAAGCAAACCAAAAGAAATTACTGAATGTACAATTATCAATCTTCAAAACCATTTCACCTAGCTCATAGTGATATTTAGGGGGCATGGGTGGCGGATTTATTAGGCAAGAGATGGTTTATCACATTCATAGAAGACCATATTCGTACCTATTGGGTCTATCTCCTCAAACATAAATCTGATGTCGAGTATGTGTTTCCACAATTTAATAAAATGTAAGGAATTTATTCCAATGTAACATCCAAATACTCCGCACAGATAATGGGGGAGAATACTCACAACCTTGGGGATTATCTTCTTCAAAATGACATTTTTCATCCAAGCTCATGTCCATCTACACCTCAATAGAATGGAATTGCATAACCGAAAAATCAGCATCTATTAGAAGTGGCAAGATCTCTTATGCTCACCAATTCTGTCCCTCATCACTTTTGGAGTGATTCCATCTTAACTACAGTCTACCTCATCAATAGGCTTCCATCAAAAGTCCTTAAATTTAGAACACCAATCAATTGTCTCAAAAAGGAATTCCTTTATATCTATCATTTTAACTCTCCCGCCAAAAGTATTTGGGTGTCCAGTGTTTATACATGACAACCTGCACATGGAAAACTTGACCCAAATGCCATCAAATGCATATTTATTGGCTACTCACCCACTCAAAAAGGATACAAGTGCTACAATCCTATCACAGGAAAATTCTGTGTCCTATGATGTTACATTCTTAGAGGATGAGTGCTACTCCAATGCTTATCTTCAAGGGGGAAAATTCAAGGAAAGCTAATCATTGGGATCCTTCAATTTCTTTACCTGTATCACCCTTACTCATTGGAACTCTCCCATGAGGTAATTAAAGAAATTAGTCAAGAACCTTTAGAACCTTTGCAGTCATTACAACAACAAAATAGACCAATTATTTATTCAAGGAGGCCTCTTGTTACTCAGCAATCCAATCATCAGAACCGATGGTGGATCCACAACAAGATCCACAAGGAAATATTCCTATAGATGATCTAGACATTCCCATTGCGCTGAAGAAAGGGACACAGATGTGTACTCAACATCCAATTGAAAGGTACATATCTTATGATCAGTTGTCTAACAATCGCAAGGCATTTGTCACTCAACTTGATCAGGTGGAGATTCCTACAAATATAAACGATGCCTTAAGAAATTCAACGTGGAGGGATGTTGTTTTTGAAGAAATGAAAGCATTGAATTATAATGGCACTTGGGAAATAGTAAATCTACCTAGAGGAAAGAAGGTAGTAAGTTGTAAAGTGATATTTTTTTTTGTCAAAATAGGGCTGGAAGGCAAGATAGAGAGACACAAACATATGGGCTTGACTACGAGGAAACATTTGCAGCCGTTGCAAAGTTAAATTCTATAAGGGTGCTTCTATGCATTGCAGCAAACTTAGATTGAGAATTGCATCAATTAGATGTTTCAAATGCATTTCTAAATGGGACTCTTAATGAAGAAGTTTATATGAAGACACCCCAAGTTCGAGAGAATAAGGAAACATCAAGAGTTTGCAAGTTGAAGAAGTCCCTATACGGATTAAAACAATCTCCTAGGGTGCGATTCACTCGATTCAGCACTATCATTAAAAGCACTAAGGCAAGCAAATCATTCTCTCTTTGTTAAACAGTCAAGGGATGGAAAGAAATCAATTTTGATTGTGTATGTTGATGATATGGTGATCATGGGTGATGACAATGATGAGATTGCAAACCTTAAAGGGCTGCTACAATCTGAATTCAAGGTAAAAGACCTTGGAAGACTTCAATATTCCTTAGAATAGAAATAGCTAGAAACAAAACCGGGATTTGCATTTCACAAAGAAAATATACCATCGATCTACTAAAGGAAACACAAAAACTTGGTTGTCGTCTAGCAAGTACTCCAATGGAAAAAAATTGGAGGCAACAAAATACAAAAGATGATGCTCCAATTTATAAAGAGAGTTATCAACGTCTTGTTGGAAAACTAATCTATTTATCAGTTACTAGGCCTGATATTGTCTATAGTGTTAGCATAGTTAGTCAATTTATACACGCCCCCACTATGAGACAACAAATTGCAATGGATCAGATTCTTCGATATTTGAAAGGGACCCCAGGGAAAGGTATACTTCTCAAGAAGAGTGATAATAGAACAGGATTTGTGCTGATTAAGCTAGCTCACTTGAAGATAGCAGGTCTACTACTAGATATTGCACTAAAGTCTAGGGGAATGTTGTTACATGGCAAAGCAAGAAGTAAACAGCTGTTAAAAGGAGTAGTACAGAGGCAAAATATTGAACCATCGCACAAGGGATATGTGAATTAATTTGGATTGAACAACTATTGTCAGACCTACATGTTCAATTTGAAGATAAAATGAACTTGTATAGTGATAGTAAATCAGCTATAGCAGTGGTTCACAATCCTATTCAACATGATTGGATGAAGCATGTTCGTTATGAAATCTGAGATTGAACATAGGAAGATCCATCTTTACTATGTGCCTTCAAAACCACAAGATGCTGCCTTTTATTAAACCATTGCTGAAGAAAATGTGTCCAAGTTGAGAATGATTGATATCCATTCACCAACTTGAGGGGGAGTGTTGGAAAAAGATCATGGAAAATAAGGAATCAAAATAATATCGAAAAGAGATGATAAGGATTACATAAAATTAGGGATAAAAATCATAATCTTTCAAATTAGATATAATGTAATTATTTGGCTTAATTATATGCATTTTTTCCTAAGGTAGAAACCATAGAGTTGTAGATATATATATTTATATCATCTTTCAATGAGATATACACAGATTTCTTCATAATTCTTTTCTACTTCCATTATTTCAAATTGTTGAAAACTTTTATTGAAGGACTTCATCTTAACATCCAAAAAGAAGTGAAGACGTACTATCCTTGAACTGTAAAAGTTGCATTGTCCTTTGCACGATTGCAAAAAGAGAAGTGAGGAAGTACAAAGAAATAATAAGTGGCACCGAAATCATCAATGTACACAAAAGAGAATATTGATGGATGAGCCAATAGAAGATTCAAAGGATAAATATTAATAAATCTAATTACCTTATCTAAATTAATAACAAATCTAATAGCATATTTGAATGGGCTATTTGAATAAGTATATGTATTAGTTTCTGCTTCATCAATCCCGTTATGTGATGGCATGGCCTTCCCTCTTCCACAACACACCTTATGTCTTACTCTTTCTTCCTCTTCTGTAGCATTGTTATCCCTCCACACTATATGTTAGCCATGTTGTGCCCTTCTTATTTCCCTTCATGCTCTCAACTCTACTACACATGATTCCCAATCTAGTGGCAACCATATTAGCCCTACGACAGATTTTCTATCACAATTCACCAAGTCCTCTGTGATGAAGCTACTCTCTCTCTCCATGACTCATGTCATCAACCATGTATCTCCTTTGTAATGTCGATATTTCAATTGTGTATATCCTAGGAAGGAGGCAAAGTCATAAGAAATTAAGGTTTTAGAAAGCAAAAATCCAATAGCACTTTTGTTCCTTTGGCAAACATGAGGGAGGGAACGAAAATACGAGAGAAATTCTTTCCTAGTTTTCTTCTATATAGTTTCCATCCGATTTGAGCAGGAAGTTCATTTTACATGCAATTGAGATTAAATCAAAACTTTAAAAATTCAAAATTATTTTCTTTTCAAATCTATTTTTAATAATTTTTTTTCATGTTAAAAAAAAATGCAAAGTTCCCCTCCCTCTGTCCTTCATTGTCAAATAGAGAATGTCTCACAATTTCTACTATAAACTTTTCCCCTAGTTTTTGTTTTTCCTTAATTGTTTTCATCCTTTATAAGAAACATGGACTAAGTAAAGTTGTCATAGCTCGTTTCTTCTACCATTCTCTTGTTCCTCCTAAGGTATAGGCACCATCAACCAAGTCTACCTTAAGTTCCCACAATATAGACATCATCAAACCCCTTTACCCAAAGGAGTATTGCTATCTTGACATGGCCTAATTGGTCGTATCTCCAACATGACTACAACCTCCAATTGCCCCTTTTACATTGAACACCATCTCAAGGAGGACAAGTTGCAAGCCACCATCAAGGTCATCAATACCACCTATCTCTTCCCACTCCCTCCTTTGACCTATTGCCATTAGAAAAGACAAAACTAATATCGGAATCAAAAAATCTCTCCTTGTCACAATGTTAAAACAACCAAGAGAAAGGATGAGATCTCTCTAAGTTGAGGGTTCCAAAAATAGTAGCATCTTGTCCAAATCAAAACCACCAATGGAAGCTCACCTAGATCACGACCAACAACTCTTTGGCCTAGATTCATGACAATCTCATTATTGTCACTTTATGTCCAACATTTCACCTTCCAATACCTGTCTTCCACAAAACTGACATGACCAATCTCAAAATCACCAAAATCCAATCACCTCTTTTCTTCAATCTACAACTTCTGCTGTTGATGCCAACAAAGCATCCTCCACTAAATCACGTTTGTTCATTGGGAGGAGAGCAGTGGATGGCTCAATCTGGGCAAGCAGCAGGATTGAGAGTCATGCAGCTGTGATTGGACTCAATGATAGAGGAGAATGGGAGTGAATGTTATTGTTTGCTAAGTGAGGAGCGACAAATGGCACAGCCTTGATGGGCAAGGTAGGCAACTGGCAAGGGCTTTGCCAGCAGTCGATGGCGGGATTAAGGGCAGCATGGGGAGGAGGGGGAGTGTAAAATACCGGAAATAGGCAAATATTGATAAGGGAATTTTTCGGAATTTTTGGATATTTTTCGGGAATTTTTCGGAGCTCGTATGAACGAGTTTACGGGGATAAAAATGGGGCTCCGGGAAAGCCTGTTTTGGCTACCCCGTTTTAAGGAGGAAAAGATTTATTTTTCTTTTCCTTTTTATTTTCTTTTTCTTATTTCTTTTTCTCTCCTCCAGTTTTTCTCTTCCTCGCCGAACCCGCGCGCGCCCGACTCCTTCCCCGTGCCCTAACCGGCGCCGCGGCGGTTCCCTCCCACCTCGCGAACAAAAGCCGTGCGCCATCTCTTCTCTTCTCATTCTTCTTCCACCCGAGCCCGAGCCGAACCCCTCTCCTTCCTCCCCCTTTCCACAACGCCGGCTCCTCCTCTCTTGAGCGCCGACGCCGACCGCCACTGCCGACGCCCTTCTCCCCTTTGTGCTGCCATCGACTCCCCACAGCCGACGCCGTCGCCTGTTCCCTAGCACCGCCGGGTGTCACACCTCAGCCCTAGTTCTCCGACCAACTCCTCTGTGTGCCGCTCACCATCGCTATTTCCTCCTCTGTGCCAACTACTGAGCGCCGACGTCTCTGGACCTAGCACCGCAGCCGAGTTTGCTTCGCCAACGCTGTGCCCTAGCACTGTCGCCGGCCCCAGGTTCGACCCATCACAGATTATAGGCTCTGTACCCTAGCTTTGATTTGGAGTTGGGGTTGTATGATCCGTGATCTTCATTGCTTGAGCTTCTGTTTGATCAGTTTTGACTCCAGCAGTGATTTCGGCCGTGAGGAGAAGACAGACTTGCAGTGAGCTTGTTTTAGTTCTAGCAGCGAGACAACCCTTTTTCGGCTGTGAATTGAGGTAAAGAATTTGGATTATTTGATTAGTTGAATATGTATTGAATTAGGGCTAAGTCGGGTAAGGTGCTATGATTAATTATGCTTATTTCAAGTCTTAATTCGAATGGAATAGTTAGAGTCAATTGAGGAGTTAAATGATTTAATTATGGTTGATAATTGGATCCGGATTTATGATAGCTTCTCGAGGATTTGATTTAGTTAATTATTTATATGGGATTAGCTAAATCTGGATATCATGTATTACAGGACTTTGACGCGAGACGAGTATCTCGATGTCGGATTTGGACATTCCTATTGGAGGCGGGTACTTTGACTTTTATGTCATTTTGATATGCATAGTAATGATTTTAACCCA
>JBBMJZ010000081.1:13891095-13904931 GCA_037833815.1 Zingiber zerumbet | reverse complement strand
GAAACTCTCACCATATGAGGTTTCAAAAAAATATTTATTGTACGCAGTTTTACTTTACTTAAATTTTAAATACAGTACCGATATATATTTTTTCCATGTCGAAAATTTTTCAATAGGATAAACAATTTCTATGAAAAATTCAATATATCATACCGAATTATTTCTAGCTTCTTATAGAGTAAACAAAGCTAAAAACTTGTAAACTATATAGAAATTGTAAGATTAAAATAGGTTATTAATGCAGTGTATTTTAATGAAGATTATTTTCAAAATTCCTTCGTCTCAACTTGAGTCCACCACATATGAGAGAATGAATTAACCCAGATGATTGACGCTAACACTTGCTAAAATCAACCTGTCTCATTTTAGCTGGGACAAACCTTAATAATAATTGTATATGTTGTTAGTTCTTGAAAATTCTAAGCCACTTGAATTCTAGATATATACTGAATTCATATATAGGAATCCAAAAATAAAAAGATTTAGTTTCAAAGTAAACTTGACAAAGAAAATAAATATATAAGTATGGTAAAACTTTGATTGAATAGTTATATCTTTATCCTAATGTCCTCGACTTGATATCCGTGAAAAAAAAATACAATAGAAGAAAAAAAACCTTCCAAGGAACTTAGAATAAACTTCACACTTTCTTCTCTGTCGGTCGAAGGTTAAATGACAATAATGTTCATTTTGATAAATTGTATTCTTCAGTTGTTAACAAAAACTATTGTGGGCTCTTGCTATGGATGGTAGCAATCCTTTGTTATAAGCATTAAGGCTAAAATTATAAGCACAAGTCTACGTGTCACATTCACATTTCTATCCATTAACTTCCTTTTTAATTTTATAAATTCCTATATAACATTAGATAAATACTACCAAACTTTCAACCAAACAATTGAGCGTTCACCATTCCTGATCCTCTCCTAATTTCTTCCCTAATTTATATGTTAGATCATGATTAAAATTTGACTAAAATTAGTTATGTTCTTCTATAGATTTACCTTCCTATTCAGATTATAGTTTAATTTGAAACAGACGTCGGAGACCATCGATGGTGATGAATGGTATGGCATCAACCAAGGAACAATCAGCCTACCTCAAACCAAACTATAATAAACCTAAAATAGATCACACACGATGCAACATATAAATTATGGAAGGGATCAAGGATCAAAAATTACAGACAAGAGAATGTTTCCTTGCCCATCAATAAAGCCAGCAAATAGAAAAAGAAATAAATAGATGTAAGAAAAAACAAAGCAAAAATTTGTCTAATTAATAAATTTGATAGAAACTTATGAAATGACTGTGGCCGAATCTAGGGAATTTATAGGTTTAATCAGGGATAATAATTTTTTTGTCTCAAATTCAATATACTGTGAAACAAATTTAAAATGCAGGCAAGTTCGTGGAGGTTTTTTTTTTTTTTAAGCAATGTGCGACTTGAAGGACATGATCAGCTGTGGATTTTTACATCCAACATTTTCCATAAAAATGGAGATGCTCGACCTAATTTGTTTTATTCCATTAGAAATCTAATTTGTCTTAGATTAATAGTACTGGAGCTCGAGTAGAAAAGATTAGTTTATTTATCAAGGGGAAAATTTGAAGGTTAATACTAATCAATCAATAAGTTCGACCAACTTTGTAAATATACCTTCAATATCAATATAAAAAAAAATTGAAAAGTTTAAACTTGAAACAAGTTGAAAAAGTTTTTTTTTATAAAAACAAAAGGTGTATCCTAGAAAATCAATTCTTCATATTCTATTTTTATAGGTATTCCATTTATATGGAAGAAAATAGCAAAAAACAAAAGCTATGTTGTTGCCCTTTTAAAAAAGGAGTAAAGATCACCGAAGTAATATGTCTAAATCTAATAATTTTACAAAGGAAAGATAAAGGATTCCGGAACAAGGAAACACTATTTTCAATTGTCTGAAGAAAGGGATTAGAATAATTGACTCGGAATGAGACAAACAAAAGAGGTTAGAAACGACACAATAAATGTTTAAGGATTTCCCTTGGACTATGTCAAAATTACCCAACTTGAGTTATGAGTATGAATGATTTTTTTTTTCCTCGAGTTTGAGCCGTATGAGGATAAAACCTCTTATACATTTCTGGGGGAGATTATTTATGTGCATCTATCCAAATGAGCCATCTATCCAATCGTTGTAATTGATGTTCGATCCCGACGAGAAGGGAGAGGTATTCGAAAAGTGGGTTTTTATGATCAGATAAATAATCAAACTTATTCAAACTGCTCTTCTATATTTCCTTGAAAAAGGTGCTCGACCAACCTGAATTGTTTTTGACATTTTTAGGTAAGCAGATTTATTTAAAGAAAAATTTTCAAGTTAATTATTAAAAGGGAAAAAAGGACCAAAATAAAGAAAAAAGGGGAGGAATAAATATATATGTATAATTATTTACATTTACCTATAATTTATTATCTATAATTTGTCCTTTTCCTCTTATAGGAATCCAACATTAAATAAGAAATTGTTCTTATTTATCCTTTATTGATTGAATAAACTTAAACTTGTCTTATTGACAATGTTATATGATAAAACATTCTAGTCATATTTATATTGACAACTTTATATTGAACAAATATAATTGATTATAAATAAAGAAATCTCCTTATCTTGACTCTATCCTATATTGTATTATTAGATTTGATTTTCAATTCACTTCAATGACGGGGTTGCATTGCCTGGTTTATTGTCATAGAAAATTTTTTTCCCTTAAGTTAAATAAAAATTCATATCATATCATAGATTTCTTATTTTACTATTAAAAAAATTGCCAAGTCAATGGGCATTTGAAATGGAGATGAAGAGAAAGATGAGGATAGAGATGAGAATTAATCCCCACGTGGTTAACAAAATCGGGGATGGAGGCGGCAATGAAAGCGGAACTATAATTTAGAGCCGAGGATGGAATGGCAAATTCGCCCCACCCTAAGCTAATCCGACCTCCAAGTCACCCTTACTGCCACACATCCCTGTCGTGCCCCGTCTCTTGGGGCCTTCCGCCCTACAAGCTCTTGTCTTTGGCACCCCTGCCGCACTCCTTTTGTGGAGTTTTCCAGCCTACGAGCTCCCGTCGCCAACACCCCTACTGCACTCTGTTTCTCGAAACCTTCTGACCTAAGAGCTCTCATCGCCAATGCCCTTGTTGCACTCCACCCTCTGACCTACGAGCTCTCGTTGCCATGCACACCTTGCTGTGCTCCTCCTCGGTCACCGCCTTCGGCTTTCGAGTCCTACCGATCTAGATCCAATTCATATTAGAGCGGCCCCGCCACTCTTGTGCTTCAACTTACATCCTATTCTGCATTATAAAAAGTCCTGCCCTCGTGAGCTAAGATACATACACACATACTCACATACAGATTTATACGCCTCTTCTTTCATTTCTGTATTTTAATATTCTTTATTTATCCTTCGTTGGAGACACACTTGGGCGTTGAAGTGGAAGAGCCGGAACACCCTAATCTCCATTCTAATCCTTCCTTCGCTCTGTTACTCTCTGGTCGAATTAGCTATTCGGCCAACGAGGACAATTCACCTTATTTCTCAGAAATTCCACAACCTGATTAATATCAAAGATAGTTTAATCCCTTCTTGTCAAGGCAATTTGGTCAACATTCCATTTAGCTCATCAGCAGCTCGTCCATCATGCGATTTCAGGGCAGATCAGATATAGTGAATTCCTAATGAAATAAACAAAAAACATGAACTTTTGATTGGCAACAATAATAATAATAATAATAATAATAATAATAATAATAATAATAATAATAATAATTAAAAAGTTTATTTGAAAAAATTATCCAAACTTGTCCATGCAAATAAAACACTATAGCGGACCGCTTCAGGTGAATTCGTATGCAGCCGCGCCTCCAGGGAGGCACCTGATTCAGGCGTTTCAATTTTTTTCTTTTACTTTTTCTAAATTTTTAACTTTAAATACATATATTATATCCCATAATACCTATTTTTTTAGTTATATATATATTTTAGTTTACATGCTATAATCTAAACCCTAAACCCTAAATGTTGGAAGTAAAATTTAATTGGCTTACTCCTAAAGCTCAAAAACTAAAAATATTATTAAGCACCCTAAATATATACCACAAGAGCACCTAAATTTTTTTACTTTTAATTTTTTTAACTTGAATATTACAACTCAATCTCTAAAGATAAAATCTAATTAGTTTAACCGCGGAACTAAAAAAAAATATTAAGCATTCAATTGATAAAAACAGCTCCAATGAATTAGAGGCGTCTCAAATAAGATCCGAACGAGTCCACCATGAAAAGTCCTAAGAATAACTATATATATATATATATATATGAATATGATATCCTGCGCGATGCGCACAGTGTGTGACTGTGCACATCGCGCAAGATATCAGCTGTTTTTTTTTTCTTTTTAATTATTTTTTAAAATTTGAATTAAAAAATAATTAAAATATTTTTTTAAGATTTTATTTTAGGGTTGATGCTTCTCAATTCAGTTATAATTTGTAAGCTATTTTTATTTTTAAGATTTTACTTCTAAAGTTCATGTTTCCTAATTGGATTATAGTATTTAGTAAAAAGAAAAATTAAAAATAAAATAAATTTAAGTATTTATGGAATATTGTAATGTGTTTAAGGGATATATTCATGGATTAGGGATTTATATAAGAAAATATTAATTTTTTTAAAATTTAAAATCTGAAAAAATAATAGATATCATTTGTTATTTTTTATTATTATTATTTTGTTAAATTTTAAATTAAAAAAATAATTAAAATATCTTTTTTAAGATTTTATTTTAGAGTTCATGTTTCCCAATTTAGTTATAATTTTTAAACTATTTTTGTAAAATTTTACCTATAAACTTCAGACTTCCCTATTATAGTGTTTAGTAAAGAAAAAAATTAAATATTTATAGAGTACTGTAATATGTTTATGGGATATATTTATATATTAAGGATTTATTTTAAAAAAATACTTTTTTTAATTCAAAATATAAAAAAATAATTAAAAAAATCTGATATTCTGTGCACGCACATCTACACAGTGCGACACGCCACATATCATTACAATATATATATATATATATATAATCTTGTATCAAATTCTAACTGATGTTCCAAATCATGAACTAAGCAGTGTTCGGAGTTCAAGATTGAAGCCGAACAAAATAATCTACAAAAGTAACAAAGCAAGATGGAAAGAGATCATTCAATCAGGAAAGTTCTGCAAATAAAAGGTTTTAATAATTAGAGATTGCGTATGATACATCAAATGGATCCTATAATCATCTTCGATGTATAAATATTCAAAAAAACGAAATCAAGGCGACGTCCGCGTTGGGATTCCCCAGTCACTATATGTTACATTGTAAACCTGTGTCATGTCTTTGACTATCAAGTCTTCTAGCACGAGTAGATTTTTTAAAAAATAATAATAATAAAATAAAAATAAAAAAATCGGTGCAGCAATATACAATTACTTATCGCATAATTTACGCATATTCATACTTCATCTCAATTTGGATGTGCTGTATCAAAATTTTGATCAACATTATCCAAGAAATGCTGCAAAAATCTTCCGGGGATAGCTTAAGCCTCGGGTTCGGAAGGCAAATGCTCCTGAAATGATGGGTGAACAGATAAGAAATATGCTGGAACACTTGCAAATAAGCACAATAGTTCCAGAGGCTAACTATTAAGCATAATCCATCCACGTTACTAATTTGCTTCGAAATCTGTACAACTTTTATTTTTCACTATTATACAAACTCGTCACAAACATATCCCATCAGTTTGAGTTACTAATGCAGCATGAAAATGTCCGAAAACAAAACGTGATAAGCAAGCACCAAACTAATCTCAAACTCTCACGAAGATGGGTAAAATCATAAATCAAGGAAAATGAAGATTACATAGAATCTAGCCCCTTTCTATAAACATCAGTTTGTCTAAATAAATGCCTTATTTCTAAAAATCATAACAAACTGTTGAAAATTCAAAACAGCCTTTAAAAATTAAACAAACTTGTAAAAAAAATATGTTTTCCCTAATTTATCCTCAAATCTTGAACTGTGTGAATTACAGATCAATATTTAGGATATATGTGAAAAAAGCCTTAAGACTAAAGTATGTTTATCTTAGCCTTATCATCAAAGATGAGCACGGAGAAATAAATGTATCCTCTCATGTCATGAGGATTAAGCCTCATAAATTCCACAGCAGTAGCACCAATTTTTTTTCATGTTTTAAGGTGATATTAAATAGAGAGGTATGCTTACCAAAGATAGAGCTTCCATTATAGATCTGTAACTATCAGCAACACAAACTTTCTTATACAGACTAAATAAGTGCTTCCTTTGTTCAGTGCTCAAGTGTCTTCTGAGACCGCTACCTACCATCTCCATTTCTGCCTGCAAATATTTATATAATTATTGCAAGGTCAGGAATAAAATAAATTATGAACCTCACAAGAAAGTCATGATGATAATGTCAAATATCCATCAAACGTTCAAACATGAAGTAATTCATCTATATATGAGTGAATCAATTTATAAATATCACAGTAGTTTTCTCAAAACTTCATATACGAAATTAAATTTCCATGATTCAGATCTATATTCACCACCAGTTTCAACAGGGGAACCCTACTGTTATACTGGTCTTCCCCCAAAGAAATACTTAGCAATAACTAAGCCAACACCTACTATTAGGGAAACAAGAAGACAGAATACTACAACAAAATTTATTCCACATTCACTTCTTTGCAACTGTCCCTCTCACTGTGTACTTACATGAATATAGTTAAAATAATTGGAATTGTCAAAACTATTGTCAGATGAAAAGGCAATTGTAGACCGGCCAATACCCAAGATACAATTAAAAATCTTCATGAACCTTTTCCTGCAGAGCTTGTATGAATATCAGATCTTGCTTGTTTTTGTTAACATCTGTAATTCTTCATTCGATCTAAAACTCATGTCTGATTACACTGAACTATGCATGAATAAAGCATTTGTTAGAACATACTTTTTCTTTAATCTATGTTAATCATCAATTTTTATTTGATTTATCTGTTATAATTGGTTTTATACAAAAAAATCTCATTATTTCGATCAATCAACCAGCCAGTGCTAGTTATAGCATCTATAATCAATAAGCATTTCCTTACTAATATTGAAAACAACATACAAGGGAAGCCTAGGATAGTATTTATCTCAGTAAAATTAAAATTTCATTTATGTATTGTTTAATCAAATGTGAAAAGTAGCAACCTACTGCAATAAAACAACCATACAATAACAACAATCAAGCCTTATCCTACTAGGTGAGGTCGGCTATATGGATCCTTTTACATCATTGAGCTCTATCTCCTATTATATCATCATATATACTTAAATAAATTTTATCTTATTTTATTGTTGTTAACCAAACCTTTTTTGGTCTATTTCTTCCTCGTTTGATATGTGTGTTTGTCATAGTTTTATATCACTTAATTTAACTGGAGCATTTATTGGTGTCTAAGTACATGTTATATGAAATGTAAATAGATACTATCACAACAAAGCAACAAACGTTGAACAAAAGAAAGAAATGGCAGAAGAGTTTAAACCAATGAAATGCGCACTATTCAAAAAAAGCAAAAATGATAAAAATAAAGACCATGAAAAAATGACCAACAACCAAACAAAAAAGTTCCAGCATCTTGTGAACCAGTGAAAGGAAATTGTTCTTTTATAGAACAGAACACATCAAGAGCAGATCTGTGTAGAAAATTTAATGATACATATGATAGTATATGTAATTTAAAGCCATAGAGCCTCAATTGAGAACATAATGCAAAAACTTTGGCAGGATATATACGTTGGACACTGGAAAGAGCTGTAACTTCACATTGCAGATATATTTCATATGGTTTACTTCTATGTTATATGCTCACTTATATATAGTTTTTTTCAGCAAGTTGTTAACCATCCTTACACTAAAATGGAACAGAACAAAGATCCTGTAGTAAAGATGTCCATAACTGTCCACTGCCAACATATCACAAAAAACTAAGACAATGTGTATAAAAGTGGTTAACCATCATTAGTGTTAACATGGCATGGGATATATAAGATTGTCTCTAAGTTATATTATGAAGCCACAAATCTGAAGAAAGATCATGAGTAAAGTAAGGGTTTTGTAAAGGTCTCCTTCTGATTTATTTTGTCTTCACATGAAGTGAGGAATGTAGTCAATGCTGCAACCTTCAAGGCTAAAATATGTATATCTGAACTAATGCAATGATTGCCATTTGACAGTAATTGCAGTCACACTTTCAGAGTATTCATACACAGCCTTGTAATTTAACAAAAATCTCTCCTTGTGCTATTTGACATTCATATACAAAGGCAAATTTAGTGTAAGTTTGATAGGTTCCTGTATGTTATCTCCACCAGAATTTAGAACATTGCTTAGAAGCATAGGATCTATTAACCACTGATGAAGATGAAAGAAATATATAACATCATAGGTAATTAGTTATTCATTTAGAACAAGAAATTGAAATATTAAAAAGAACAGCATAAAGTCAGAGAATGAGTGACAAGTAGTTTATACTACCTTGAGGAAATAAGGAAAGAACAAACTGAAAATGGATGGAAAATAGACAAGCGCCAGCTTACCGAGTTCTCCTCTGGTGGAAATGCCATGTGGATAAGACAAAGCTTTGACAGTTCCTCCAGTGCTTCAAATCGTTTTCCTTGAACTTCCAATGCCTAAATCATACAGATTCAATATTACAAAGCTGAATCTAAAGAGGCATGAGATATCATGTGTATGCTAAATGGCCATAAAATATGCTCTAAGAATACAAATGTAACACTAAAAACAGAGAACTCACCCAACATTGCAAAAAACATGAACGTGTGCGAGCTGCAACAGCTGCACTTACAAGTGTAGCAGCACGTGAATTGGTAAGTCCAATATTATCAGCAAGTCCAGCAATGAATTGTCTTGCATCCTCGTCACCAACTTGAGGTTTCTCACTTGGTATTATGGCTCTATATTGTTTTATATATAGGAAATCAAAGTCTCAGATATCTAAAGATGAAATCTGATAAATGATCACCTGGAAAAGATCTTCCGGCAAAAAATAGTAAAAGAATTATTATCAGCAAACTAACATTGATAAGCCATCACAAATTACCTGCTGCAACAATTTAAAACAAAGTCTACTGATGCCCGATAAAAAGAATCCCGTGCATTAGCTGTTTCAAATGAGGCCTTCACACCAGATACCTTGCATAGCTCACGAAGCTGCATCAAAGGAGGAATCCATAACTCTTCCAGCAGATAGGTCAAGCAGCAATATGCACATTCTATGCTTCAAAGTTTATGACAATGAATGCTTCTGTATAACCAGGAGACATCCTTTTGCATAGCAGTTTTCAATCTTATTTTTATTTTGCAACAACATTCTGATAGCCTTGTCTTTAAGAAGAATATATATACTTTGAGGGAACAAATAAACTGTGTTTTTACCCTCTGAGAAAGTTACGTTACATTTTGCCAACATGAGCTTACGGCTGCACCTGACCACTCCATTACCCACTAGGGCTATCCTAATTTACCAGATTGCCCATAACCCAAATAGCGCTTATCTATCCTATTAGCTATTAAGGCCATGAGAATTATCTTCTTCCTCTCTCCACAATCTCATTCATCGACGCCGAAGCATTTCTGCTACAGAGATCCTTCTCATGTTTGTTCATCTCCCACAACCCTCTTGATATCTCCTAGTTTCTGGTCCAGATTATTCCCATTATCAATTTTCGAAGATATTAATAATGACACACCAAGTTTTAAAATACTGGTGTATCAGATCAGCTCAACTGTGTCAACATGGTGCAGTGGTGTAGAGGAAGAAGGATGTCACATACCAGCTATCTGTACAAGACTATCACTTGCAGAGAAGTTTCTTGTTGGTCTCACCATCAGACCTTCCCCATGCTTCCCACTGAGATAACCTTCACATATCATGGCATGAGATAGCATGCCCAACATGGTGGTGTTCCATGTCCGGATGTCCCTCATGATGGTGTTGGTTCACAATGATACATCTAGCCTACATCAGCTGAGACGAAATAAGATTAAAAACCATGATCGGTACAAAGCAATTGACTATCATGAAGGAGTGAGACATGCAACAAGTTTGGAACACCTGTTCCTCCACTAGAGGTGCTTGCCAAATACCTATAAATCAAAATTTTCCAAGATCACAGTCATGGTGAGGGACTGCATTAACGCCATCTACTCAGCATTCACAGACTAATACAATGTCAACTGCACATTTGCCAGCAAATAACTAATAGCTCTACTAGTAGCATGGCCTACTTAGCCTGGATTCAAGGATAGTAGATCTAACTCTTGGAATGGAAGCACAATAAGGGTGCAGGGAGATGAGAGTAACAGCAGCAGGTCTTATAATGCCATTGGCCAATATGTTTTTTTCTACAACTTTTCATGACTACCCCTGAAACTATAAACCTGAGCTAATTCCCATATATATTGAGACCAAGTCTTGATTGACCCTTCAAAATATGCATCTTCCCACTGACCAGTAGAGAAAATCTACCCTGGTCAGAGAAATGTGACAATGATTGTAACTGCTTTAGCAGCATACCATGGATCATAAATTGGGGAACAAGAAAGAAAGCAAACAACTGCAATCTTACAAATTTTCATATAAAACTAACAGGCTAATAAAAGGAAAGGAGGAAGATTATGCGATCACGATGAAAGCAAAGGCTTCTCTGACACGATGGTGGAGCATACTGGTTTCAAGGTTCTTGAGGTGTCCAACTCAAATTAAATGTAGGACTGAGCGTGCTAAGTGAAGTGGTGGCAATCAACAAGGTTGGAGTTTTTTATATGGAGGATGAAAGTGACTCTGGGGAGCAAGAGCATGAATGTCACTGAGAGAGATCACAAAGGAGAGGAACTTGCTTAGAATAGCCCATGGATATAAGAAAGTAGCAAAAAGATCGAAGAGTGAGGACAAGGATGAATGGAAATTACCTTTTTGTCCTTCTCTCAGTATATACTCATTTAGGGGTGTTCAGGACAGGTTGACAGATAACTTCTGACGACATCATGTGCGTGATGCAAAGATAAATGACCATCACGTTTAAACTCTTTTGCTCAAAGTAGAGTAGTTGGAAGGTATATAATCAGTCTTTCATAAAGCTGCTAAAATTAATCCAATAGACGATGAGAACCCAACAATGGCTTAGAAGCATAGTAAATTGTGAAAATCCAGTGGACACAACATTTTCAAAATTCTGAAATTATATATTTAAATTGCAAGATTGGCTACTAATACTATTATAAGAACTAGCAAGAAAACACAACGTTTCTCTGTTCATAAATTTATTATCTAATGATACTTGGTCAATACATATACTTTTCTTTCAATTAAATAGCAAAGAACAGATGTAGAGGTTACAATTTCTGACCTTGTTAATTCTAGAGCAGTTTTATATAAAAAAAGATGTACTTTAAATGAAAACCAAAGATACTTGCACAGTTGCACTTAAGATGCCACTGATTCATTAAGAGCAAGTATGTTAAACACTACAGAGGAAAGTCAACACCATATAATACAAATCTTAAATAGGTCTAAGAACACTAACTTGGATCATATCATCATATCTATAGTCCTTCCCGCTCATTCTATAATCCATTATATCTGACAAAAATAAATGTCCGACGATTTAGGAATAGCATAAGCAAAACTTGAACCAACACATTTCCAGGATAGAATAAGGATTTACCTACAAAAAAGATAAAAGATAAGTAAATACCTTACTAAAAGTCAAAGATCTATGTAAGTACATGTCATCAAATTTCATAACACATTTGAAAGGAAATATCCTAGGATATAACAACAAAAATGAATATACACAAATGGAAATCACAATATCTTGAGTGGGAATAACTCATGATGAAATAGAACATTTTTTTTTGAAGTCGAGATAATCAAATACATACTGCTAAACCCCAAAATTATTGAAGCATCAGTTCAGAAATTCCCAAGTTATAAATTAGAGATTAAACATATCAAATGAAAGTAAAAGAAGCTCATGTATGTTGATCAAAAACTGAATGCAAAATCTCAAAGAATGATCAATTTGTCCACTCAATGTAATTTCAAACTGTAAGATATAATAACCAGTATAAAACAAACTGTTGTAAAATTCACTTTATTAAAATTCGCTAATTCTTGTTAGAAAATATAGTTCAGTCCACATGGGATATTATGTGATTAGTGCACTATATATGGATTTAATCACGCTATTTCCTACTGATTAGTACCATTTTATTTTTTTGGTATCAAAGCATGCTCAATATCTTATGATTAAGAGGGAAAATCATAAAATTTCTATAAAAGTTAAATTAAGGCTTTTTGTCTGTTTTCAATCCTATGAGCCACTGGTTTAATGTTGTTAAGGGAAAAAAAATTAGGTTTTGAACCCTAGATAGCCCTCTCTACTTTAAATATTATTGATGAATAGGGGATATTGCATGTACCCCTTACTCCTTACGTATTTTCACATATCACCCTAACAACCCCTCAAGCTCATTCGAATATTCAAAAGAGATCACTACTCAAAAATATAATCAATTGATATATTTGCAAAATTATGCACAAACAAGGTAGAATTAATCTAGTTTAAGGTTCGCAAAATGATGCATGTGGTAAGAGGAGGATTAATCCTACTTGAGGTCGATAGAATGATTCGTACAAAGAGAGGATAGACAAAGTTTAAGATGCACGTGGAATGAGACACACAAAGAAACGACTAATTTGGCTTGAGAAGAGTATTAAGCTAGAGATTCATGAAGAGCGCATACACAAAGAGAGTAAAGGAGTACAAATCCGTTTTGAGATCCATAGAATGATGCGCATGGAGAGAGGATAGATCCAAGTTAAGGTCGTTGCAAAATGATGCATGTAGAGGAAGGAGAAATCCAACTTAGCTTTGTAAAATGATGCACATAGATAAAGCTCACACAAGGAGGATTGATGACTAGACTACAACAAATGCATGCATGGAGGGTCATGTTGGTCCCGCATGAATAAGGGAGGGTCATATTCGCATTTTGTCATGCAAGGAAGAAAGTCACGTTGGTTTCGCATTGCACAGGAAAGGGTTGTGTCAACCTCACATTATGCAGGGAAGAGGGTTGCATTGGCCTCACATCACACAGCGATGAGGATCAAGTCAGCCTCATGTTGTGTATGAGAGAGTTGCATCGGCCTCACATCGCATAGGGAAGAGAAGCATGTCAACCTCAAGTTTTACAAGGAAGAGGGTCGTTTTTGCCTGGTTGTATAGGGAAGAGTGACTTGTTAGCCTTAAATTGCATAGGGAAAAGGGAGGGTTATGTCAACCTTTAGCTAAGAGCCAACTGGGATAAAGCATGGTTCAGTGTTGCTACTCAAGAATTCATCCTAGAGAAGGACTCATGCAAACAAAGGGAAGAGTAGAGAGACAAAGGTGAACTAGCTTACATGCACATGTTTGACAAAAAAAGTATGATGGGCTACATGAGGGAGAAGGAGGCGACTCTAGTACTATGTTTAGGGAAAAATTCAATTTCCTCTCTAGAATATTCATGAATAATATTACATATAACCCTTGCTCCTCATATATTTTCACTTACCTCCCAAACAAATGCAGTAGCTGTGCCTCATGCCTCTCACTTATCTCGCACATCTCAAACTTTCTTCCTCCATGCAACTATTGAAGGTATAG
>JBBMJZ010000081.1:13864799-13878733 GCA_037833815.1 Zingiber zerumbet | reverse complement strand
TAATAAAGCAATATACAACTTATTTTTATATACACCATAAACATATTTATCTTAGAAATACTATAGATAAATAAAAAATACCGAAACTGTATCGGCACGACACGATACGATACGATACCGAAACCGAATCCTTCCGATTTGAGACCGAAACCTCGGCACGGGTCGAAATTTTAAACCTTGCTTCACATTGCCTTGAAGTCCACTTCCTTCGACTTCACTCCGTTGCTCCTCATCCGGCGGTTCTTCGGATGTCTTCCACACCATCCTTCACCGACTCAAGGATCCGAGCCCTTGGATGAGCCTCCCAAACTTGGCTGCACGAAGTTCCTCATGTGTTTCATCAAGTCCTGCATGACTCAAACACATATCAAATACATATGAAGGTCTAACTTAAACTCTTGGATACACATCAAAACCATGATCGTACCGATCAAACTTAGGTCGATTGCACCAACATCTTTTCCCCTCTCTTGGTCCATTTTTGCCATGTCCATGTCCTCTTCCTCGTCCATGGCCTCTTCCTTGACCACGACCTCTAAAATAATTATGTCCTCTTTCATCCTTCTTTAGTTATAACCTTGTCTTTGAGAACTTGCTCCAATGACTCTTCTTGTCTTCTTTTCATCTTTTCTTCATGGGATTGTAATGATCCCTCCAATTCTTTAATAGCCATTGAATCTAAATCTTTTGTTTCTTCAATGACACACAATATAGTCAAATTTAGGAATCAAAGAACAAAGCACCTTTTCCACAATGCGTACACCTTCTATCTTGTCTCCATATCTCTTCAATTGATTGACAATTGCCTTCATCCGTGAACAATAATCCATAATGGATTTACTCTTTCATCTTTAATACTTCAAAATCACTCTTTAGTGATTGAAGTTTTACCTTCTTTACTCTGTCAACACCTTGGAGAGCCTTTGCCAATATCTCCCAAGCTTTTTTTGAAATAGTAGCATCGGCCACCTTCTCGAACATGGAATCATCCAAACATTGATGGATGAGGGTGAGGGCTTGTTGATCCTTCTTCTTTGTCTTTGACAAAGAATCCTTCTCTACTTGAGGTAAATTATCTTCATTTTGAGGCTTCTTATAGCCTTTCTCTACAATCTCCCATACATCTTGGGAACTCGGCAATGCTTTCATCCTTAGACACCATGTCTCATAATTCTCCTTTGTGAGATAAGGAAAATGAAAAGAAGAAGCTCCATTTTTGGCCATCACTTGAGCACTTAAACTGGCTTTGAAACCACTTGTTAGGACCAAAAGAATTCACATATCTCCACAATGGTATGATATTGTCCACTTTGGATCTAAGCCCTTATAGATTTATTTTTGGGTTCAAAATGCCTCATACTAATAGAAATATCTTCCATATTTTAAATACATGGTCTTTTCCATGTATTTTTAATATAGGACCGAGGTTGATCGAGTCTTTCTTGGTTTCACTCGTAGTTGGTGAAAAATTGGTTTAGCTTGGTTTAAAAATGATACAAGGGACACAACATTCCTCCTCCGACTCTCATGGCTGAGTGTTGCCACCCTCTCAGTTGACATTCTAAGAAGGTGGTGGAAAGGCTCAAAAGATGTAGAACACTTTACACTTTAAATGCTTTACTCAAAATATCCTTTCAATAATGTGGGAACACAACTTTAATAAATCTCTAGGGATGTTATTTGTCTAATATACCTTGATGCCAGACTGCTCCCACTAGGTTGGCTCCACCTGATAGCCATAGATAGGCTCGTTTTCACATTGTTTCTATTTGGACTGTACATGTAGGACCTATCTGTGCTTAGAAGCTTCTAGAATATTTTCCAATAACTGATATGTTTCACATGCTACCCACTAAATGGGCGATTTTTTTCCCCTTTTGTACATGCTTAGAGAAACCAAGCATTAAGTGCAGTGGAATCTCACTTCCGTAGAAGGCAAGTATGAAACTTGCAAACTGTATACAATTTATTCCACTGATGGCAAGTTGATTGATCTAAAGCATGTGGACTAAGGCCTTGTTTTCTTAGATGTTGATGAATTGAAAATATGAATTTATATGAAAGATGGAATTGTGGAGAGGGAAGGTTAGAAAGATAATATCCTTTGCATTGTTCTCTTGAATAAAGATGTCTAGAGAGGATGAAAGGATAAGGTCCACGTAGCCAAACAAGCTAGTTGTGACTTACACGCAGTTTGATAATTGGATTTGCACTGGCTTAAAAGAGTATTTTAGATCCTCAGGTGGTGATTCTCAGTAGGTTCATTCAACTGATCCATGTGAAAATATAATGTTCCTACATCACACACTTTGATCTTTTAGTTGTCTTTCTATTTTAAATTGAAACCATTGAGTTTTCTATTTATGGAAGGGATATAAGAATATTTTATCTAATTAAGGATATATTTTGCAGTTATTGGTATGGGAGAGATCGTCCTCGCTGGCTTGGGCCTATCCCATATGAATACCCATCTCACCTTACTGGAGATCTTCCTGGTGATTATGGCTTTGATGTTGCTGGCCTGGCCAAGGACCCGGTGGCCTTCGGAAAATACTTTAAGTAGGTAAACTAAGTATCACTTGCTACAATTTCTTTCTCCTTAGCTTATATTGTGATTGCTAGTTGGTTGTTGGGCGTTCTCATTTCTCTATGACATAACGAAGAGTTTCATTCCTTAATCTATGGTTTAGTCATATCTTGTTAAAGATTCTCATAACTCGATATGAAAACATGGTTATGCCTAAAGATTCAACTTATAATTTCAGTTATTTATATGACCATCAAAATGTTTTCAGGTTGAAGAATTTTTTAGGATTAAAGATTGAAAGTTAAGTTTAACCATATTGATGCAAGAAAATCTCTTACCGGTGCTTAGATCTACACATAAACAATGTCCTGTCTTCTATTCCTACCTACTCTATAAGTTTGGATGATAAATTGCATCAATAAGTCAAAGCTAGCTTTTTTTGTTTTGAGAGGTGAATCCATCTCGGTCATCAACTGTAACATCTTCTGGTGAAAGGTATGTCAACCAAAATCCGAATGATGGTTATAACATTATTATCTCGCTAAAAGGCCAAGGCAACAAAATAGAAAAGGTCTAATGAATTTATTTACTTGATATGCGCATGCTGGTTCTAGATAATAGTGAGTGGTATGCACACCTTCGTTCAGTTTAATAAATGATAGGTAATTAGGTAAGATATGAAGACCACCTCGAATGGTATATATCTCTGTGTGTGACACTCGAATTTGATCAGACATTGATATTCTGGTATGGTAGTTATTCCTGATATATTGGACATGTAGAGTATCACATATGGTACAATTGTAATTCCATGCCAATTGGAGACATCATGAATAGCAATATCATAATGTTTGATAAGTAATTATCTGGCCGACAATGTCTCAAATCTCATTCTATGCCATGGTTCCAATCCCCGAATAGAATGAAATTTGTGCCGGTGGTGCCAATGGGGTGCTGAGATGTAAAATTCATAGGATCTTGAATTTTTATGATTTGTTCAAATGTGAAGTTCAACTATCATGGGGATGACTAATTTGTTTTTAATAACAGAAAATGTGCTGATTTTTTTTTAAAGTTCAACACCCTCTAATTTTAACAAATGCTCATGCAGCTACGAAATTCTACATGCTCGTTGGGCAATGCTAGCATCTCTTGGTGTTATTGTCCCTGAGTTGTTAGCTGAACTTGGTGTCGTCCAATTCATCGAGCCTGTGTGGTGGAAAGTTGGGTACGCAAAGCTTCAGGTAGGGGGTCTGATGCAATTCATACTCAAGTTATCTTAATCTCTATTAAGCGGAATTGTTGTCTGTTTATTGGGAGGCCTCGAGACAGCTTTCATAATTACATAATTCAAACAATTTGAAAAAGTACAACAGTATGTCGGTCTTCAATTGTGGATTCTGGCAGGTTGATGTATATTTGCATATTATGGTCTTTTCAGAACTTTGTTTTTGCCCAATTGGTTGCTCCTTTGCAAATGTTTGAATCAGTTGAGTTCGACATTTTTCTTCAACAAATGCATTTCTTAACAACATGATTTCTCTCGCAGGGTGATACACTGGACTACTTAGGCATTCCTGGACTTCGTATAGCGGGTGGCCAAGGCGTCCTCATAATCGCAATCTGTCAAGCTCTTCTAATGGTAATCATGACTTCCATTATGCAATCTACTTAACTGTTTTCTAATGTAGATGGATTGTCAATAATCTTAGGTCGGACCGGAGTATGCTCGATACTGTGGGATTGAGGCTCTGGAGCCACTGGGTTTGTATTTGCCTGGGGACATAAACTATCCAGGAGGCATACTTTTCGATCCTCTGGGGCTTTCTTCCGACCCAGAAGCTTTCGAAGAGCTCAAAGTGAAAGAGATAAAAAATGGTAGGCTGGCAATGGTGGCTTGGATCGGCTTCTATCTTCAAGCAGCTGTTACAGGAAAAGGTCCAATTAGGAACCTTTTTGAACACTTAGCAGATCCTTTCCACAACAATATCACTTCTCTTATTCATCATCTATAGCAAGCGAAAATGAAAGTAAGCTCAACAGGCTCATCATCTTCCGCTTCCGATTTCCTCGCAATCCTCATCAGGCTGTAACAATCTTCTTGCAAGTTAACATGATTGTGTATATTGTAGTTGATTTCACAAAATTAGGAGGAAATGGTGCAATTCCAACTAGTGATTAACCTTTTTTTGTAAATGCGTTTACATGATTTTCCATAATATTTTCATTTCTTTGCTCGGTTGAATTTATTTAGTTGAAGAATTTGGCTAAAAGCTCTTGTTTTTCATGAAAGTGTGAATTAGGGCACCTTTTGGCATTGTATTTGTCAAATGACAATAGTTTTCCCCTCGAATATTTGAAATGGACACTCATAACAATCTTCTACTTGCTTTGATGCCTAACAATTAATTAAACATTTTTTAAATTTATGTATTAAGTATCAATTGGTTGCTTGTTTTCTTCTTGGAAGAATTAGGTTAATTTATCCTTAAAATCCTTTAAAAAAAAAAATCAAAGCATGGTTGCCTTTTTCATTGTAGAGTCTATTGAAAAAAAAAAGTAGATAAAAATTAAAAGGACATTTTTTATTAGAATCCTTTCGTTTTTATTTATTATCAAAATGGTATCTTATTTTGTTTCAGTATATGTTTATTTTTAAAAACATTTTAATTTTCATGGTAATTACTGCTATAATAGAATATTTTAACTTTATTCAATATTAATAATATTATATTAGAATAATTACAGCTCATAACTACTATAATATAAATATTTCATTTCTAATCCATACTCATTAACAATAGTTCCAGCCAGTATGGTAGCAAGTGGAACGGACTCTTTTGACAATGAGGATTTAAATTTCACTCAGGCACATTATATTTAGGAGTTTACAAAATTTTGACATTTATAATAGTTATAAAACCTAATTGTTAGGTTTGTATGATTGTAATAGTTATAAAATTATTACAATTGTGTAACACTCGTAGAGATATAGGCAGAAAATAAAAGATATTTTTTATAATAAAAATTATAGATTGATCTTTTGAATTTTTTTTTGTTTAATTTTAATTTGATTTAAAAATAATAATAAAATTTCAAAAATGATTCAATTAATCTAATTGGGCATCTTAATGGGTCAAAGCCCAAACTAAAATATTCTATGAACCCATATATATCTATCTATCGTTAGATCAGATCCTCAGATCTCACGAACGGACTCGATGAAATCTAGGATTTCCTCAGCTTCTATAAATGTCGTAGGGTTTTCGTTATTTGCTTCTGCTTCTCTTTCGTCCGCGGCCGCCGCCTCCTCCTCAGTCTCCTCTCTCTCTTCCCATTTGCGATGGCGCCGCCTAAGCCCAGGAGCAAGAGCCGGAACCCTCTCCTTATTCCCGGCATCGGAAAGTTCTCGCGCTCCAAGATGTACCACAAGCGCGGCATCTGGGCTATAAAGGCGAAGCACGGCGGGACCTTCCCTCGCCACGACCCCAAGCCCGCTGCTCCTGAGCCAGCGTCGAAGAAACCCCCAAAGTTCTACCCCGCTGATGATGTCAAGACCCCCGTGCCCAATCGCCGCAAGCCCAAGCCAGCAAAACTCAGGTTTCGTTATTTTATGGTTCTTGATATTATCTTTTTCATAAAGTAGGGTGTTTTTTTTTTTACTGATTTGGTTTTATTTGGTGATATAGAGCCAGCATTACCCCAGGAACGGTTCTCATCCTCCTCGCGGGCAGGTTCATGGGGAAGAGAGTGGTTTTCCTTAAGCAGTTACCTTCCGGATTACTTCTTGTCACTGGTAATTCGATTCTTCATTTGCAAAGAGAATCATTCCATTGACATATGGGTAACTTTGGGCATGTAATTTGATTCATCAACAAGTTGTATACCACTTCTGGTAATTGTCGCAGAGCTGACTGCCCAAATATAGTTTTATGACATTTTAGGCTTTCTTTTTATGAACATGACTAGAAGGTTATGAAGGAGTTTACTAAAATTATTTTTGTATAGAATCGACCCCAAGACCTCTTACGGCAATCAACTTACCACTTATCAACTCAGCTATGCCCGTGGAGGCACCATTCAAGTTTTATTCATGAAATGATTGGTTATGGTCAATATGTATGTTTATTGTATGCATGACTTTTTTTGATTCAAATGAAGTGTTTATGCCATTGACAAGAGTAACAATTTTAATTATGAGATTTCATTACTCATTTTCATTCAGTAAATTGTTACATATTGAAAATGGATCGGAGTCATAGTCCACTATTGCTGCTTGCTATTTAGATACTGATGATCAGACAGTCAATTCTGCTTATATCGATAAAATCATATCTGAATATAACCATTTTGGATGAAACTGTTTGATTCTTCTCAAGTGGACAATTTTTGGTTTAGTTTTATGTAATTAGTTTCATAGGGACCTTGTGCCATATGGTTATTAATTATTTGGATTTGGAACTTGAATTTCCTCTTAATTGAGCATATATTTATTCTGTTTTATTTTGGATTGAAATTTAATATTCAATTATTTTTTCACCGTTGTTTCTCCTCAGAACGTGTAATGTTGACTGGTCTCTTGTTGTTCATAGTTTTATTGCGTTGTTATTCTTATTTTCTATGGCTAATCCGGGTCCAAAATATGTCATGCGGTGATCTTAGTCAGCCTTTTTGTCATATTTCAATCTAAGCTATTTCCAAACTCTCATTGTATGCTTAATCTTGTAGGCCCTTTCACTGTTAATGGGGTACCCTTAAGAAGGGTTAATCAAGCTTATGTTATAGCTACTTCAACTAAAGTTGACATATCTGGTGTCAATGTTGATAAGTTTGATGATAAATACTTTGCAAAGGATAAAAAAGAGAGGTACAAGAAAAGCGAAAGCTCATTTTTTGAGACTGAGAAACAGGTATTGCAGTAGATCTTTACACCGATTGCCTTCATCATCTCCTCTATAATGCTTATCCACATTCATTTGCAATGCAGGAAAAAAAGCTGCCCCAACAGAAGAAAGATGATCAGAAGGCTGTCGACACTCCACTTATCAAGGCTATTGAAGCAGTGGAGTATTTGAGAGGTTACCTCGGGACAAAATTCACGCTCAGGTCTGGAACGAAGCCTCATGAGCTACAATTTTAAATGGTAGTTTGATTGTTATGTGTTTTTCTTTGCATCGAGCATAATTTTATGGAGTTTGTAACTGACTTTAATTTCCTTTGCGTTCTTACTCAAGTAAGATTTTTGCTGTCAGGATCACTTGGTTATCGACTAGACTGTTATAAATTTTATCCTTCATGATCTGTTTGGATTATATTCTATTCAACCATGTCTGTCTTTATTAAATTTACACAATTTCGTTTCTTTGCATGAATGTTACTTAAGAAGAATTAGAAGAAATGAATCGTTCATTTTTTTTACTTCTGTATTTAACTTTCCAAAAATGCTTTTTGAGCTTGATGTTCTGGTAGTCACTTAAAATGTCATATCTATGGGAGCCCTTGCTTGGGTGTGTTGGTGTTTAGAGCGTGGTTTGAAATCTTTACTGTTTCTGGTGAAATGGTTGAAATGTATGTTCTAGTAAATTATAGAAATTTAGTATCATTTGACTCCAATGCTTCGTTATGGTAGATTAGAGGTTGAAGGAGGAAGATGCAATAAAAGGATTATTTTTTAGTAATATACATGTCTAAAGGGAAATTTACAGTAGTTAGTTTCTGGAATATAACTACCAACATACTTCTAAATGTAATAGTTTTTTGCTTGTAAACTAGCAAATACTTAATTTGAACCTAACCAGTTAAGACAAGCACAACTTCACTCTTCTTGAATGTCACCATTCCATTCTTGTCCCAGTCCTCTTCTGTAGCAAACAAAACAACATGGTTAAGTAAACAATTTGGAGTTGAGTTGGTATTACGGTCAATAGTCAATCGTAGTGTGTCAAATTTATTAATTAGGTGACACAATCAGATGAATTCAGGATGAGTTTGATTGAGACTGAGAAGTTCGGCCATGGCGAGAAGTGCTTTTGTCTCAAGTGCTGTAAGGCTGTTGGGCTCGGACCGAAGTTGATGATACTTAGCCGAGGAGGAAGGTTTCACTGCCTGTGGTAAGATGAGGGCATGCGGATTATTGGAAGTTGCTAAGGCATAGATTTGATAGTACGTGGTTTAGGGTTTCATTTATAGATTAAACCATCTTTATCCTGCTAACAAATCCATCCTTATTCTCAACAAGAACACACAAGAATTAACTAGGGTCTCAAAAGTTGTCTCAAGTTCTACCAACCGCATCCGGGATTTCTAGCAATGTACCCATGGAAGAACAAGTTTGAAGTCCCATTGCAAATTATTACTTCTAAAAAGAAAAAAAATATATGAACTCTCGAAAGAAAAAAATCTAAGATAACCTTAAAAAAAGCCTGTTATTAAACCAAATTCTTACACTATCACAGAGTAGAAAAGGATTCCAGACATTCTATTCAAATTTAGTAGAACATACAAGCCACCCTCATTACAGACGGATCAAATACTATAAACGATTTATATGATTAAGCAGCCTGCTCCAGATTGTTCAGACTATTATGGACCTTTGCGAATGTTTCTTCCGTGGTTTTATTCCAATTCCATACATGATACCTATCAAATTAGCTGGATTCAGCAAATTTTGTGATTATGTTACATGTAAATTAATGTAGATAGTTTTGTCGAGTAAAGCTACATGAACAAAACTCAAGTAAAGCTACTCATGGGTGACTTGGATGAAACATTTTGACAGAGAGATACAAACACTCCAAGGATAATAATTCAAGAGAAAATTACTATATATATATAGGATACTGCTTATGAGCTGTTGGCTCCTCTAGAAGATAAACAGGGCACAGAAGGACGATAAACTCTATTAAATTTCATACCCATGTTGTCATCTATGTCACATGCTAAAAAACGATCGTGAATATTTCAAGCTTCTGAAAACAATGCTTCAGGTATGCTTGATCAATCGCGCCATTGGAATCTTCATCTACAAAAATGAAATATAAAAGAATGAGCCAAAATAACAGGCAGTTATGCAAAGTAACATTTCTGAGACTAATTGTCATCGCTAAAATTGTAAACCGTCTTTCTTTTCCTTTCCCGCCGTGTCTTAACATTGACTGAATATTTCAGCTCGTTGCGAATTACAATATTCCGCATCAGAAAGGGCTCATCTGTCATCAATAATACAATTTCAACGAAGTCCAAACTTTAAGATCGGCCATTAGTGATTGCTCCCAAGAAAAAGTTGGATCAATATTACCTTGTATTTTTTACATGCGACTATTTTAACATCTCTGACCTCAAGATTACTCACCTATTCTTGGCCCATGATAGGTAGTCATAAGCTACTAAACTAAAGCTTGTTTTGATGGGTTTACTGTCAATTACAAGAATCTAAAGTCAAGTTCATCACAGTTTCAGTACTAGATGCTAGCCCAGAAATTCTATTATTGATTTTCCTTGTGTGCCTTGTGAAATGAAGATTCAACTTACCAAACTGCTCGAAAATGGAATTGCAATTCCTGATACTTTCATCAATTTTTGGAAATTTCAAAATGATGCCATCAAATGACTTCACTGAAGTTGCATTCAATACCCTTCGCTGCATTGTGCCTCGACCATCTTCGCATCAAGTTTTGTTGCTGAACCACTTCGCCTTCGCGAGTGGCTTTTCCCAAGCACACCGACCATATATGTAGAATCAATAGCATCCCAAGCACACCGACCATATATGTAGAATCAATAGCATAAGAGCATCTCCAATTCAAGATTTATGAGAGATTTTAAAATAAAAAAATTGAATAAAAAAACTTAAATCATTGTAAATATGAGGTTCGAGGTTTATAATTCAAGAGCAGTAGTGAAAACTCAAATATGCTCTTTTGTATTAAAATTGATATATATGTATAGAATCATGCAACTACATACTATGAATTATATCAAAAAAATTTACTTAGAGTTTTAACTATTCGGGATATTTCAATGAGATTTTATAATATTGATATGATATATTAAAATCATAAAAAAAAGCTTGTTTTAAACTTTAACGATGGGAGATCCCCAATAGTTAAAGCTCTAAGTGAATTTTTTTATGATGTAATTTATAACATGTAGTCGCATGACTTCATGCATATACATCAATTTCAATACAAAAGAACAGTTTTAAGTTTTCACTACTACTCTTGAACTATAAAACTCAACCTTATATTTACAATGGTTCAAATTTTTTTATTTTAAAAATTTCTCACAAACCACTAAGCAGGAACGCTATTTATCTGGAAAAGAATTCAGAACCCTATTTCCCAGTGTGTAGAAGAAAATGAGGAGGTTTTCATAGAAATTTGCAAAACTATGAATTCACGAAGAACAAATGATTCACAAAAACCGAAACTATCAAAAGCTCAACCGAATCATCTCGATCGTCGCAAGTATACTTTCGCGGAAACCGATGCTTACGGAGCACAGACAGAAAATGCCAACACAGAAAATAGAAAGGAAAAAAAAGGCATAGCCCTGGACCAGAACAAAAGAGGGGATTTCGAAGCAGACTAAGTGGGAGGGATTGAGTCAGCAACTAAAAATTTTATCGTAAAATTTTTTTACATTAATTATCTATTTTTAGGGAATAGATTTTAATTCCCTAAATTATCATATATGATATAGTAAAAAATAATTATCTAAAATTAATAAAATAATTTTTAAAAAATTATATATTTTAAATAAGGAAACTCGTATGAGGTTTTAAATTCGTCTGTTCCTTGGAGAGAAAGGAACTAGAATTTTCTCCGTATATATATCTTCTATATATAAAATTAGAATGTATATTTAAAAATAAAATAAATTAAATTAAAATGGGATGATTCCACTGAAGTTAGTCCAGCCGCGGTCTAATGACCTCAGGACCTGCGGTCGGTTGAACCGTGGTAGGGTCCAGTTTCGAAAGCAATGGTCCCACCACACGTGTGTCAGCCATCAACACCTTTTCTTGTTCACGCCAATGGAAGCTACAGTAGTCCTACCTTGTCATATGTGAAAGCACAATGATTCCCACTCTCAGCCTGTTTCATTTTATATATATATATATATATAGTTTTTTTACTGAATCCGACAGATAAATTTTTAAAATATATGAATCATGTATCATAATTTTAAAATTATCAAATTGTATATCCACTTCCTATTTTACCCTCGTCCTCAAATAAATCAGCCGACTTATTTTTTCTCACTCGAATCAACTTTATTTTGTTTGAAAAATTCATAAGTTGGTTTTGATCAAAAATGACTGATGGACCTAAAGACTTTCGAATAATATAAAATCAATTCCTATATATTCGTCTAGTTCTTCTAATTGTAAAAATGCTATCAAATATATCAATTTTACTCAATATATTGAGAGCAATGATTTTTTAAACATAAATTAGTTTTTCGAACATATTCGTATTCAAAAAATCACTGCTTTTAATATATTTGGTCAAATTGATATTTGATAGTATTTTAATAATAAAAAAACTAGACGAACACATAGGAACTGATTTCATATCATTCTGATGTCTCTATGTCGATGAGCCGATTTTGGTCGAAACTGGCTGATAGACCTAGAGAATTTCAAATGACATGAGAACAATGTTTATGTGTTCTTTTAGTTATCCTAATTATAAAAATACTATCAAATATCAATTTGATACAATGCATTGAGAGCAGTGATTTTTTTTGAAACTATGACCGAATGAACTTAAATAAAATCAATGTAGGTTCATTCGACCAAAATCGGTTGATAGATCTAGAGAGTTTGGAATGAAGTGAAACTGATCCTATGAGTTATTCTAGTTCTTATGATTATATTCATTCCCTCAAACATCAATTTGATCCAATATATTAAGAGCAACGATTTTTTTAACACGAATTAATTTTTCAGATACATGTTCTAAAAAATCACCACTCTCAATATATTTGGTCAAATTGATGTTTGATAGTATTTTATAATCAGAAGAACTAGATGAACACATAGGAACTGATTTCATGTCATTTCTAGGTCTCTAGGTCCATCAACCAATTTACCAAAATCGGCTGATAGACTAAAGACCTCAAAATGGTATGAAACCAATTTTTATGTGTTCGTATAGTTCTCTTGATTATAAAAATACTATCAAATATCAGGTTGATCGAATATATTAAGAGCAGTGATTTTTTAAATATAAATTAGTTTTCCGGATGAACTTAAATAAAATCAATTAGTTTTATACCTACATTATTTTAAATACAAACTTGATCGAATATATTAAGAGCAGTGATTTTTTAAATATAGATTAGTTTTCCGGATGAACTTAAATAAAATCAATTAGTTTTATACCTACATTATTTTAAATACAAATTTGATCGAATATATTAAGAGCAGTGATTTTTTAATTTGATCGAATATATTGAGAAAAGTGTTTTTTTTTGAAACTATGACCGAATGAACTTAAATAAAATCAATGTAGGTTCATTCGGCCAAAATCGGTTGATAGACCTAGAGAGTTTGGAATGAAGTGAAACCATATCCTATGAGTTCTTCTAGTTCTTATGATTATATTCATTCCCTCAAATATCAATTTGATCCAATATATTAAGAGCAGTGCTTTTTTAACACGAATTAATTTTTCAGACACATTCATGTTTTAAAACATCACCACTCTCAATATATTTGGTCAAATAGATGTTTGATAGTAATTTTGTAATCAAGAGAACTATATGAACACATAGGAACATATTTCATGTCATTTCTAGGTCTCTAGGTCCATCAACCAATTTGCCAAAATCGGCTGATAGACCTAAAGACCTCGAAATGACATGAAACTAGTTTTTATGTGGTCGTCTAGTTCTCTTGATTATAAAAATACTATCAAACACAATTTGATCGAATATATTAAGAGCAATGATTTTTTAAATACAAATTAGTTTTATGGATGAACTTAAATAAAATCAATTAGTTTTATACCTACATTGATTTTAAATACAAATTTGATCGAATATATTAAGAGCATTGATTTTTTCAATTTGATCGAAAATATTGAGAGCAGTGTTTTTTTTTAAACTATGACCGAATGAACTTAAATAAAATCAATGTAGGTTCATTCGGCCAAAATTAGTTGATAGACCTAGAAAGCTTGGAATGAAGTGAAATCAGCTTGGAATGAAGTGAAATCAAATCCTATGAGTTCTTATAGTTCTTATGATTATATTCATTCCCTCAAACATCAATTTGATCCAATATATTAAGAGCAGTGATTTTTTGAATACGAATTAATTTTTCAGACACATTCATGTTTTAAAAATCACTACTCTCAATATATTTGGTCAAATTGATGTTTGACAGTATTTTTACAATCAT
>JBBMJZ010000081.1:13830210-13844194 GCA_037833815.1 Zingiber zerumbet | reverse complement strand
ACTTAGACACAAGGTTAAAAACACACAGGACCTAACTTAACTTGTTGATCACACCAAAACAACCTTGGGGTTCCAACGTAACACTTTGTGCTCAATGCAATGAGTAACCTAGCATTTTCCAGTGTTAATCTCTAATCCTAGTCAAATCGTTATATAACCATGTTCCTCATACTTTCAGCGATAAACACTTACCTGTCGCATGCAAGGCTCATCTCTCTCAAAGTCTACACAAGGTCTCAAAGGAATACTTGCTATCGTGAAACAATCCTAGATGATTAATCGAGTGACTCCCAGTCGCTTGGAGTTTTTTTGATCGTCTAGAAATGGTCAACGTTAGACTTGACCATTTGTTGACTTCACCTTCTCTAGTCGTCTAAGTAGTTCTTGGTCACCTGGACATGTAGTTGTTCGGACTTCGTCTTGGTTGCCTTGTGTGGTCTTCCTTCTGGTTTCTCATCTCTTGGATGCACCAAGTCCTTCTAGCTTGCTCCTATGCATTCTTCTTGCCCCGCCATAGTACTCTTCTACAATTCCTTGTACCTTGGATGCAGTGAGCTCTTTGACTTCTTTCCCATGTCATCATTCTTGCTTACTTTCGTCTTCTGCCAAGGTTTGCCACCTCTGTGCTCCTTAGTCATCGGATACCTATGTGTTCTCCTAAGTCTCTGTACACTCAAACACACATATTAAAAACACCATAAGGATTTAATTTAAACTTATTTGATAACAGATCAAAACATCACTTGAGGTTCTAATATTCTTCTTTTTTTTATGTTCGTCAAACTAAGTTTAAATTAGGGTAAATGAAAAAAAAGCATAATGCAATAATTCTAACAACGCAAATAATTCAATTCTAACTCCCTTGTATTTATGCAAAATTTCCATCCCCTTGACAATAACAAAAATTTGAAATTCTAGAAAATAAAATCAATCTTTGTTTGGAAATTTGATAAAAAAAAAATTTAAATTTACAGAAATTTATAAAATATTTATCAAATGTAAAACACAATGTTTACTATCACAAAAAATAATTTTAATTGGAAATCTTCATTAATTTTCTAATTTCAATAAACATATTTTTCTAAACATAATTGAAGAAAATTTTCTAAGCATCCCAAAATTATGAAATTTTACCTACTGATAGAAAATATTCCTTTTTTTTACAGAAAAATATTTAGCATAAAATTTCAAGCAGAATATCTATAGAATAAATTTTTTATTTTGTGTATATATATCGAGTCAACCATTTGTTTAAAAAAACTTATTTTTATGATTGACTATTCTAAAATATTTCTAACAAGTCAGAATAGATTTAGATACCCAAAATAAATTCATGTATGCCAAATTTATCAAATATTTTTTATTTTTCTAATTTGACCCTAGGATATTTAAAATTACATTTTGGTACTCTATACTCTAATCCTTATTAAAATTTGATTATTTCATTCTTTAACATCATATTCTGATTATTTGAACCAATGAAAAGAAAATTTAATGCAATTTGATGAGTTTCTACCTGCTCCCTTAATTTTGCATTTTCTTCCTTAACTTTTTCAAATTCTTCAATTGAACGAGAAATAACTAATTATCTTCCAATTCAAATTTAACCTTCTTTAATTCCATGCATTTATTTCTAAACCTTACAAAATGATCTAGATAACATGTTAATACAATAACAACAACAACTAAACTTTATCCCACTAGATGGGGTCAGCTATATAGATACTTTTATTTCATTGAGCTCTATCTCCTACTATATCATCATCTATATTTAAATAAATTTTATCTTATTTTATTGTTGCTAACGAAGTCTTTTTTGGTCTTCTTCTTTCTCGTTTGATATGCGTGTTTGTCATAGTTTCATATCGTCTAACTGGAGTATTTATTGGTCGTCTAAGTACATGCTCGTACTATCTTAAACGTGTGTTTCAGAGTTTTTCCTCAATAGATTCAACTCTGACTTTCTCTCTAATGTTCTCATTTTTTATTTTGTCTATTCTCCTATGTCCACACATCCACCTTAACATTCTCATCTCTGCAACTCTCATCTTCTGTTCATCTGCTCGAGTCATAGCTCAACATTCAACTACATATAACATAGCAAGTGTAATTGTAGTTTTGTAAAACTTTCTTTTAAATTTTAGAGGTACTTTACGATCACATAAAACACCCGATGTTCTTCTCTATTTCAACTATCCTACTTGTATTGTATATAAGACATCTTTCTCAATCCCTCCATCATTTTGTAAAAATGATCATAAATATCTAAAGCTCTCGGATCCAAACAACTCGTCATCTCATATCTTAACAATTATCTCATTATGTCTTATATTGCTAAACTTAAATTTCATATATTCTGTCTTTATTATAACAAATCTAAAATCTTTCCCTTCTAATGTTTTCCGCCAAGATTCTAATTTAACATTTACTCATTCACGTATTTCATCTACTAAAATAATATCATCTGCAAACAACATACACCATGGTACTGTCTTGAATGTGTGCAGTGAGTTCGTCCATAATTAGTGTAAAAAGATAAGAACTAAAAGTTGATCCTTGATATAACCCTATCTTTATTGAAAATGCTTCAGTTACTCTGTTTGAACTCTTTACTCTAGTTGTTACATTTTCGTACATATCCTTAATTTGTTCAATATATGTTATGCTAACACCTCTCTTTTTAGAAATCTCCATATAAATTTTTTTAGGAATTTATCATAAGCTTTCTCTAAGTCAATGAATATCATGTATAGATCTTTTTTTTGCTCCCGATATTTTTCAATTAATTATCAAAGAAGACGTATAGTTTCTATTGTCGACCTTCCAGGAATGAACCTAAATTAATTTTCGGTCATTATAGTCTCTTTCCTTAATTTTTTTTCTATTACTTTTTTCCAAAGTTTCATGGTATGACTCATTAGTTTAATACTCCTATAGTTTGCACAATTTTGTACGTCTTCCTTGTTCTTATATAAGAAAACTATAGTACTTATCCTCCATTGATCAGACATTTTTTTTCGTTTTCAATATTATGTTAAATAATTTTGTAAGTCATTCAATACCTTGTTTCCCTAGGCACTTCCATACCTTGGAATATCATTTGGTCATTTTTCTATTATACATCCCATTTAAAGTTTGTTCTACTTCTGAAAGTTTGTTCTACTTCTGAAGTTTGAATTTTACGATAAAAATTTAAATTTTTATACTCATTTAACCTATTTAAATTACTTAAGTTAAGATGATCATCTAAACCTTCATTAAAAGTTGATGAAAATACCTCTTTCATTGCTCTTTTATTTCTCTATTGTTTACTAATACCCTATTACATTCATCTTTAATACATTTTATTTGGATAAGATATCCTATCTTCCTTTCTCTCACTTCAGCTATTCTATAAATGTCTCTTACCCTTTCTTTTATATCTAATTTTTTATATAATCGTTCAAAATTTTTATTTTTTTTGTTTCATTCACTACTTTTTTACTTTTTTCTTGGCTACTATATATTTTTTTAAGTTTTCCTGATTTTTACAAATATATAATTCCTTATAAGCTATTCGTTTTTTCTTCACTTTCTCTTGTACTTTCTCATTCCATCATCCAGATTCCTTACTTAATGGTGCATGTTCGACTCACTGAGTACACTCGTAGCTACTATTTTCAACATATCATCATATCCCATGTCGTATTAGATCACCGTATATTTCACCTAATGTTTGTATTCCTATCTTCTCCTTAAATATATTTTGTTTCCCATCTTTTAATCTCCACTTAATTTTATGAGTCATATATATTTTTTTTCTATTGATACTATGTTTGAGGCGTATATCCAACACTACTAACGTATGTTGAGTAGTTAAGCTTTCTCCAAGGATGACTTTGCAATCTTTACAAATCTTTCTATCCTTATTCCTAACAATAAAAAATTTAATTTGCGATTTACTATTCTCATTTTTGAATGTAACTAAATGTTCTCTTTTCTTAAAAAAACGTATTAGCTAATATAAGGTTCTATGATATCGAAAAATTTTAATATAATTTTCTCTTCCTTATTTTCGTTCCAAACTCATAACTCTCATGTACTCTCTCATATTCTTTGTTTTTCACGCCAACATGCTCATTTAGATCACCTTCTATTAAAATCATTTATTTGGCAATGTTTTGTAATATTTCATCTAAGTCGTCTAAAAATCTTGATTTGGTAACTTCATCTAATCCTACTTGCAGTGCATATACACTAATTATGTTCATAATTTCTTTCGTCACTATTATCTATAATTCTATCCTGTTTTCTAACTACTTCTCCAACTTATCCTTTAACGAACTATCTACAACAATACCCATTCCATTTCTTGCTTTACTCTTTTATGTGTACCATAACTTAAAACCCAAGTTCTCTATCATCTTTGCCTTCTTGCCTACCCATTTTGTCTCTTGTATACATAAAATATTAATTTTTCTCCTAATCGTATCTACTACCTCCATTGATTTACCAGTGAGGGTTCTTCTATGTTCCAAATATTAGACTATTAGTTTTCCTATCATATTTGTTCTTATCCAATCTATGGTGTGAGAACTCTTGTTATTTAACATTAAATCCAAGTTCTCATAGAGATATAGCGGTCTTTGCCGATACGTTACAGTCGGACCTGCAACACAAACTCTTGCATATTTAACACTACACCTGTGTTTTGGAGATGTAGCGGTCCTTGCTGAAACGTTACAGTCGGATCCTGTAACGCGTTCCTTTCGAGGAACAACCTAGCATTAGAATAATAGTTTAATGGATCTATTTATTGAATATTTGCCATAGTTTTAACACGATTGGTAACCTAATGCAATTGACCATAGTTTTAAACATGATATTCATTGATATAGAAAAAGCTTATGATAGAGTCTAAGAGAAATGAAATTATATGGAGAATTCTAGAAAAGAGAGGTGTTAGCGTAACATATATTGAACTGATTAAGGATATATACGAGAATGTAACGACTAGAGTGAAGACTTCTGAAACATTTCCAATAAAGATAAGATTACAAAATTGGTCAAACTCTAAGTCCCTATTTTTTTTTACACTAATTATGGACGAACTCATTGGACACATTCAAGACACATTTTCGTAGTGTATGTTGTTTGCAAATGATATTGTTTTGGTAGATAAGACACGTGAAAGAGTAAATGATAAACTAGAATCTTAGCGGAAAACACTATAGTGAAAGGTTTTCGGCTTAGTAGAGTAAAGATAGAATAAATGAAATTTTAGTTTAGCAATATTAGACGTAATGAAATAATTGTTAAGATAGGAAATGACGAGTTGTCTAGAACGAAAAGATTTAAGTATTTAGGATTATTTTTGATAAATGATGGAGGGATTGAAAAAGATGTCTTACATAGATACAAACAGGATGGTTGAAATGAAGGAGGGTATCGGGTGTTTTATGTGATCGTAAAGTATCTCTAAAACTTAAAGGAAAGTTTTACAAAACAACGGTTAGACCTGTTATATTATATGACGCTGAATGTTGGGCTATGACTTGGGCACATGAGCAAAAGATAAGAGCTACAGAGATGAAGATGTTAAGGTGGATGTGTGAATATATAAGGATGAACAACATAAGAAATGAGAACATTAGAAAGAAAGTCAGAGTTGCATCTATTGAGGGAAAACCCAAGAGACACATTTAAGATGGTACGAGAACATGTATTTAGACGACCAATAAATGCTTCAGTTAGGTGACGTGAAACTATGACAAATACGTATATCAAACGAGGAAGAGGAAAGTCCAAAAAAAGACTTCGTTAGAAATATTAAAACCAAATAAAATTTATAAGTGTAGATGATAATATCATAGGAGATAGAGTCCAATGGCATAAAAGGATCCATATAGTCGACCCCATCTAGTGGGATAAGACTTGGTTGTTGTTGTATATTTGCCAATCTTAAGTTTAAATATACCATTGAATGTGTGTTTTGAAATTTCTTATAGTGGAAACTAGAAAAATTCACGTATACTTTGCTGTATATAATTCCCACAATATTTATCTAACTTGGTGATATTATTGCCATCTGATTGGTCATGATGATGCAGAAATTGCCATCTTTTATTGCCAGTCTGATAGTTGATAGTGATGCAGAGACGAATAAGCTACTTCTTTTAGTCCTGTGAAGAATATTTTGTTTGTGGAGTATTAGGTTTGTACTTGCCACAAATCTTAAAATGAACATAACATAAAATTCTATGCAGACTAGCTGTGGTGAACCAATTACTCTGAAAACCTGGACATGTGGTGTATTTGTAACTTAGATTACCTAATAATCTAGGATCTTGGTGTGTGTTTTTTTTGCATCTAATATTTAACCTTATAATTCTTAAATATTTTTTTGGACAGAAATTATCTTTCATCAGTTCTAATCCAGGAAATATTCCTTACCCTGGATCATGATGATTTATTACAACGGGCAAAAGTATGTTATTTTTCTTGATTTTTTTTTTTAAAAAAAATTCAACAATTCTGAACTTCCACTTGAACTACTTTGTTTCGATATATAGGCAGCTCGCATCTTAGTGGTTCTCATATGTAAGCATGAGTTTGATTCTCGTTACCAAAAACTGGAGGATAAGTTATATATTGCCCAGCTGTATTTCCCTCTTATTGGCCAGGTAGGCAAATGCTTAAATTTCCTTTTCTATTTTCTCCATTCAGTAGTTATAAATGAACTTGTGTGGTAATAATTGAGGCTTAGTTACTTAACTGATTGCTAGCCACAGTTATTTGTTGTACACATTCTTCATCTAATTCCCTTTATTTCCAATAGGGAAGAGAGCTTGAGAAGCTTGGATTTGAATTTAGACTACTATTTTGGTTTAAAATAATAAAAAATATTAGTTAAGTTTAAATATCTTTATATCCATCAAATAATACATCTTTTATAAATATGCATACATATATACGTTAATAGATTCCCATATACATACCTATATAGATGAATCTATACACATACATCCTTAAACGGTTCAGGTTGATGTTTTGCTTTCCTGTTGTAGATTGCTTGTCCCCTTATTATTCAGTATTCAGTTTACAGAGTATGCTTGGTTTACACCATGCTTGAAATCTGGCGCCATGTTGGGTGAATTGGTTGAAACGTACAATTCTTCCATTAAATTACTGAAATTTGATACTGATTGATACAAAAATGTCGCCTATGCCTCCATGTTGATTGTCTTAGTATTGAACAGCACACTTAGACATGTGTCAAGATGAAGTATATAATCATTGTTGTTTTTTTGTAACTTTTTTAATTCTAATTTCATTATTTATTTAACTGAATTAAGTTGAAGAAGATTATAAATAAAATTTATATGAATTCATTTTACTACATATTGAAATAAAAATAAGTAAAAATATTTTTTAGTTCAATCATTTCATTGATATAGTTTTGAAAAGGTAGAAAATCTAAATGAAAGAAGATTAAATGAGTAATACCCATCTTAATTCATTGCGATACACTTAGCATATGCCAAAGCATGTCAAGTTTCAATATTGTACAGCACAATAAATATTTTAATTCAATTCATTATTTAATTGTTACAGTTTTAAAGTGCTTTGAGTGTTTGCATGTGCCAAAGTGCGCCAAATCTTAATATATGTCGAAATTGTACTAATTTTAAATGATTACCAAAACTTTTATAGCCAATAGTTTAAGTCTTACTCTCATCCAATGCATGATACTTGTTTGGTATTAGTAAGGTGTGTAAATATTAGTCTTGATAAATGTAATATTTTGTAGCTCATTATTCTAAAATTGAAATTTAAATGATTTTTTATTTGTTATAGACTTTATTTAGAAATAAGAAAGTCAAATGGATGAGGATTGTTAAAATTTAATTCAATTGATGTCAGCATAATCATAAACACCAGAATCATATTGTTCTGATTAGAGATTTAAACTCCAACACAACTTTGATTTTTAAAATCTTTGTTTTACATATAGACTAGCCAAAGTAAGTGGTCCATGTGTTGTGACGGTCACAATATAAAGTAACACAAAAAATTATTTATAATGTTCCTTCATTGCAAATGCTAAATCAAAGCATAACAAATTACTAGAACAAAATTAGATTCATTCTTGTCTTATAGAATTAACATAGATTATCCAACTCTTATGTCATCCACATGGCTCAGACTCTTGCAACACGGATGTGTTATCATCCTTCTTGAAAGGAAACAACGATGTTAGCACATCGTCGATAGTACCAACAATGTCGGCACTCAACAGAGAGAGAGAGAGGCTTAAAAGAATGTCCAATTCTGACATTCGTATGTTATTCATGTCGACCTTATATTAGGTTATATATTTATAAAGATTAACTTTTAATCTTGACCCTTGGGTGTTTTTCAATTAGGAGCCAATTCCTAATTTTTCTCAATAGTTATTTTCAAAATGAAAAATTCACATTCTTCTTATAAAATTATTTTTACTTCAAATTAATTTTGCTTGCCAGGTCTGCTTCAACCTCTAAGCTTCTCTTAATTTTTGATTTTTCAGAAATATATTAGCCCATGAATTAGTCTACTTGTTTCTTTTGTCTCTTTTTTTTTTGGATAAGTAAAAAATTGTATAACACTGACCAAGAGTACAAGAGCTAGTTCTTAGGACTTGCCATTGTTCTAAAAATCGGCCTAGGTCGTCGCCTAGGCGCTAGACACCAACCAGCCGCACCAAAAATATGCTAGTCGGTCAGCCTAGGTGGCCTTGGCGCCTAGGTGGGATTAGGCGGCCCTAGACACCGACTAATCGGTCGAATCGTCTAGGCACCGCGGAAATAGTGTAGGGTTTTTATGATTTCTTTTAGTTTATGCTTTTAAATTTAAAGTCTAATTAAAAAAACTGAAATATAACCTTTTTTATGTTGGGCTTAAGTTTTATAAGCCCTAAACTTTGGTTCAGTAAGAAAATCGATTTATGGCTTGCCTTGACGGCTAGCTCCAAACTTTATTTTCATCATAGCGAATGAAGAAATCCACATTTTGGAGAAATCAGAGAGTTAAAAAACTGGAGAAATCGATTTGAAGAAAAATTTGTTGTCTGATCTTTCCTCAATTGAGCGACTTGAAAGGGATTGAATTGAAGGTTGTCTAAAGCTTAATTCTTTGGAAAAGTCATTTCATCAGACAACCTCGAAAAAGCTCTAGAGTGAGATGTTGGGGATTCAATCAAAGTCTCACATTAGAAATATTTATAAAAAGATCATGGGTTTAAAAGGATGTATAATATCTTCATTGGCATAAGACCTTTTGGATAGAGCCCAAGAGAAAAGTCACGAGGGCCTTAACCCAAAGTAAACAATATCATGCCATTGTGGAAATATGTGAATATCCTTTGGTCACAACGAATGGTATCAGAGCTATGGTCCATACCAGATGTCATGTGGGGTGACTTGAACGAAGTTGAGGGTTGGCCTGGAGTAGGTCGGGTTGACCAGATGCTTGCAGGGAGACAAAGCAAGTCAAGGTGATCAGATGCTCGCGAAGAAAGCCTGGAGCAGGTCAAGGTGCCCGAATGCTCGCGAGGAGATCCGGACCATGAGAGTAATTGTGATCCTTTGTTTGAGGGGAGGATTGTTGGTGATTCAATCAAAGTCCCACGTTGGAAAGATTTGAAAAAGATCATGAGTTTAAAAGGATGTATGATATCTCCATTAGCATGAGGTCATTTGGGTAGAGGCCAAGAGCAGAGCCATGAGGGTCTATGCCTAAAGTGAACAATATTATGTCATTGTGGAGATATGTGAATATCCTTTGGTTACAACATGAGAGAACTTCATGTGGATGATTTTGCTTCCAAAGAAGAAGAGGAGGATCACAATGATGATATTGAGTTTGTATCCAATGAAGAACAAGTCGTTGAAAATTATGGAGAAGTAGAATAAATTTGTGATATTTTATTAGTGGTGTAATTTTGAACTCATTTTAAATTTGATGTTATTGTGTTAGAGTTATAAAATGTGATTTATTATGTCATATATGTTGATGCCGTGGAATCTGCCTAGTGACGCCTAGTCTTCGCATAGGTGGCCTAGGCGTTGGTTTGGTGTCTGACTAGTTCCTAGTGAATTTTAGAACCTTGGGAGTTACTCATGTTTAACAAAGTATCAAATCAGAGTAAACTCCTAAGGATCAGTATACATGAAGTTACACACTCCTGAAAATCCTTTCAATATCTAATTATCCCTCTCCAAAGAAACTAGAGTTTTTAGCTCGCCATACATAATAAATAACAAATGACAAGGCTAGATAACGAGTCTTATCAACACCCTACTCCTATGGTAGTGTCTACTGAAAACTCATTGCTCTCCAGTAGATGGACATCTCCGATGTCATATGCAGTCAATCTCTAATAATCCTCCATAATCCAACAATACGGGGGCACCCAAAGAATAGATGTTCCTGTGTTACCAGCACCTTGCAGAGAAAGTATACTGTCAATCCTCCAGGTAATCCTATTTGTCCCCGGTGGGAAGACGCCATTGTGCTAACATCTAGAAGGTCACCGCATGACTCGGCAGTAAGTATGTCTTCCATACTATTCGAGTCCATGACTTCTTAAGACTAGGATGCCTAAGGAAGTTATATGTCTGAGCCCCCTCTCCGAGTAAACCAATTTGCTAACCTCTATCCAGCAGCCTTCGGGGATCTATATAAGATCCCGTATTTGCAGTAATGGCTTGATCGAGAATTTAAGTGGGCTGCCTCCCATGTCCATATGTCAGCTTGTTGCAAGTATAATTAACCCATTTGATCCAAAGGGCATCCTCCTTTGCCTGTATCCGCCAAAGGACCTTAGCAAGGAGGGTTAGGTTCCAAGTTCACAAGTTCCGAAACCGAGGCCACCTTTATCCTTAGGTGTGCACATATCCACCCATGATACTAGAGGATACTTAGACGTCCACATTAACTAGTAGTTTCTATATTTTGCAAATGGTATTTAAGCTCTTATTTTGCAACCTTAGCAGCGGCTGATTTATGGTGAATCAATGGGAGGTCATCATTAACTATAACTAGCTTTTCAAATCGTAATTTTTTTTTATTCTATTATTAAGTAAGCTTATACTACATTATTCATGAAAATCCTATTGGATTGGGGTAGATGATAGTGTATGATTCCATCAACTATAATTTAGGAGAAAAGATAGGCAATATTCCAACAGAATTCTAAAAAAAAAGGACTGGGGAAGAATATAATTTATGTAATAATGTTTACAAGCTCTAGAGAGTTACTATTCTTGCAACATCTAAGTGAGATCAACATTGCAATTTTCATTACCCAGATTGCTAACTGGACAAAAAAAATATTATCTCGTCAAATCTGTTAGGTTTGGGACAAGTATTACCACCCATTCAAGGGTGTCTTAAGGATAAAACTATATAATTGGTCTGGTCTCTTAAATCCATTTTATTAAAGCTCGACTTGGACAAGTATTACCACTCATTTAAGGGTATCTTACGGATAAAATTATATAATTCGTCTGGTCTCTTAAGTACCTTTTTTGAAAGTTCGAGTTTTGGGTATAAATGGTTAGTCCATCAACTTTAAGAGTCCTAAACTATGTTAGTTTAGAAATGTGATTTAAGGTCATTGTGCTATATGTTTGGGAAAACAAATAGAGAATACAGATTTTGATTAAAAAAAATTCAATATGTTTCTTGGCCTGTTTTTCTAGCTTGCTTTAAGTTTTTCTGCAACTATGATAACAGCTTACACTATATATATTATTCTGCAGATATTGGATGAGATGCCGGTGTTCTATAATTTAAATGGCAATGAAAAACGTGAAGTTTTAATTATGATATTGCAAATCATAAGGAACTTGGATGATTCATCACTTGTTAAAGCATGGCAACAAAGTATTGCACGAACCAGATTATTCTTTAAACTCCTTGAAGAGTGTCTTATTCATTTTGAGGTTTGTATTGTGCTTGTTGAAAAGGGTGATATTATTAACTGTATTTCTACTTGTTGCCCTGTTTTGTAGTTGTGTTCTCCATATCTTCATGTTAATGTAGTTGGTACATTCTTTTTAGTAGCCATTGACCATTCCTGATTTCTAGATGTCTAGTTACTGATTTTCAGTTTTCTATAACCAAATGTTGCATATTTGTGATTGTATGCTTGTCTATGTTTTGTGTGTTAGTCTGTATTATCGGTATATATTAGTTACCATATTTGTGTATATTAGTTCCTATATCTCTATATATTAATTACCATATTATCGGTACAAATTAGTTAATATATATGAGTCAATTAGGCTAATTGTCAATTAACCTAATTATAGTTTCCCAAATTAGATTTCTAGTTTATATATAAATATGTCCCACCCTTCAATAAAGTGTGTATTCTTTTTATCTCAATTTACATGGTATTAGAGCCTTTGTGATTAGAAATTAGGGTTAATCCTCCGCGGTTTCTCCCTCACCCCTGTTTCCTTTTCTCCTTCGATGCTCTTCGCTTGCTAGCCAAGACACGGATCAGCTTCGTCGGCGACACTTCCTCCTCCCAACCAACCTCCTGCTGCTGCACTTCCTCCTCTACAGTTCTCCTTCGACGCCCTCTGCTCCTGCTGCCGACGCTCTCTGTCGATGCCCTCTCCACCTTCGCCAAAACAAGGATCGACTCATAGATCGTATGAGGTTTCTCCTTTGACGGCCTCTTAGGTTTCTCCTTTTTTTCTTCTTTCGCCGTTTTCTGGTGATCACGAAGAAGGAAAAAGGGGTGCTTCCTTTTTCCCTGTTGCTGCCGCCACCTTTGGAGGACTGCTTGTTGCCGGCTAGCCAGTATGTCCCTCTGGCCAGCAGGCAACCGGACAACAGATACAAGGAGATTTGATCTCCTTGCATTGCCGCCCAAAGAAGATAGCAGCAGCCGCTGCCCTTGCCACCTCGGTGACCTGCTGCTGCCGACCAACCTTCGACCACCTTCCTTGCTGCCTTGTGTTAGCCACCAAGCTGCCGGAGAGAACAGTCGCTGGACAACAGTGACAAGGAGGAAGGTCTTCCCTGCTGCTGCCATCATCCAACAGGAAGCAACGCTGATTTGTCCTCAGACCCTCTCGGCACAAGCAAGAGATCCGTGCAGTTGTGCCTTCTTCCTGTTGCTGCATTCTCTTGTCCTAATTTACCACCATCAGTGTCTACCCTCAGATCCTCCCGACGCAAGTAAGAGATCAGTCCCCTGGTGCTGCGCTTTCTTCCATTTATTATGTTTTGTCTTTCCAACACAAGCTACAGATCTGTCCACTTGCTGCACTTTCTTCCATTTACTGCATTTTGTCTTTCCAACACAAGCTACAGATCTGTGCACTCCATTTCTGTTGCTATGTTCCTGTGAGAGAAATCTTATGGCCGATAATAAACTCTATCTTGTGACGGATGTAGTGCCCGTGATGTCTAAGATCACAGACCAAAAGTTTAATGGTTCAAACTATTTGGATTGGAGTAAGACTGTTCGTCTTTATCTATGTAGTATTGATAAAGATGGACATTTGACTAATGACCCTCCTAAAGATGATTTAAAACAGACATGGCTAAGAGAGGATGCTCGCTTGTTCCTTCATATTCGGAATTGCATTGATAGTGAGGTAATTGGTTTGATTAATCACTATGAATTTGTTAAAGAACTAATGGATTATTTAGAATTTTTGTACTCTGGAAAATGGAATTTCTCCTGCATGTATGAGGTTTGCAAAGCCTTTTACAGTGTGGCAAAATAAGATCAGCCTCTCTGTTATTTTATGGTGTTCAAAAAGACATATGAGGAACTTAATATATTGCTACCTTTTAGCCCTGATGTGAAAATCCAACAAATCCAACAAGCACAGATGATGGTAATGTGCTTCTTTACAAACTTATCTCCTGACTTTGAGTCTGCTAAGTCACAAGTTCTCTATGGTTTTGAGCTCTCCTCTTTACAAGATGTATTTAGTCA
>JBBMJZ010000081.1:13818000-13830110 GCA_037833815.1 Zingiber zerumbet | reverse complement strand
GACTCAGTCAACATTCTCGCTACCTCGCCCGACGGTCCATCTGACTCAGCTTCCGAACGGGATCAGTCTCCTTCCTTAATTTTTTTCTATTATGATTCATTAGTTTAATACCCCTATACTTTGTACAATAAGAAAACTAAAGTACTTGTCATCAATTGATCAATTATTTTTTTCTAATTTTTAATATCATATTAAATAATTTTATAAATCATTTAATACCTTGTTTCCCTAGGCACTTTCATACCTCTATCGAAATATCATATGGTCTAACAGATTTTCCATTGTGCATCTCATTTAAAGCTTGTTCTACTTTTAAAGTTTGAATTCTACGATAAAAATTTAAATTTCCATACTCATTTGACATACTTAAATTACCTATGTTAAATTGGTCACCTAAACCTTCATTAAAAAATTGATGAAAATACTTTTTTCACCACTCTTTCATTTCTCCATCATTTACTAGTACCATATTATATTCATCTTTAATATATTTTATTTAAATAAGATATCTTATCTTCCTTTCTCTCACTTTAGCTATTCTATAAATGTCTCTTTCCCCTTCTTTTGTATCTAATTTTTGATTTAATTCATTTAAAAGTTTTATTCTTTGATTCATTCACTACTCTCTTAGCTTCTTTCTTATCTATTGTATATTTTTTTTTACGTTTTCCTCATTCTTACAAATATATAATTCCTTATAAGCTATTTATGTTTCCTTTACTTTTTCTTGTACTTTCTCATTCCACCACCAAGATTCATAGGTGTACATGTCCCTTTGACTCATCGAGTACACTCTTAGCTACTATTTTCAACTTTGATACCATCTTATCCCATGTCATATTAGAATCACTGTATATTTCACATAATGCTTGTACGTCTACCTTCTCCTTAATATATTTTATTTTCCGTCTTTTAACTTCCACCACTTAATTTTAAAAGTCGTATGTATTTTCTTTCTATTGATACTATGTTTGAAGTGTATATCCAACACTACTAACCTATGTTGGATAGTTAAGCTTTCTCCAGGGATGACCTTACAATTTTTACAAATTTTTCTATCATTCTTTCTAAACATAAAAAAGTTAATTTGTAATTTATTATTCTCATTTTTGAACGTGACTAAGTATTATTCTCTTTTTTTAAAAAAAATATATTAGCTAATATAAGGTCATATGGTATCATCAAATCTAATATATGTTTCCCTTCCTCATTTCTCGTTCCAAATCAATAACCTCCATGCACCCTCTCATATTCCTCATTTTTCACTCCAACATGCCCATTAAGATCACCTCATATTAAAATTATTTCATTTGACAAAATATTTTGTAATATTTTATCTAAATTGTCCCAAAACCTGGATTTGATAGCTTCATATAATTCTACTTGCAATGCATATACGCTAATTATGTTCATAGTTTCTTTCGCCACTCTTATCTTAAAGGCTATAATTCTATCCTCTTTTCTAACTATCCCTACAACTTCATCCTTTAACGAACTATCAACAACAATACTTACTCCATTTCTTGCTTTACTCTTTCGTGTGTACCATAACTTAACACCTAAGTTCTCTATCAGTTTTGCATTCTCACCTACTCATTTTATCTCTTATACACACAAAATACTAATTCATCTCCTAATTATCGTATATACTACCTCCATTGATTTACCAGTGAGAGTTTCTATGTTCTATATTTTAGATCTTAAATTATTAGTTTTCCTATCATATTTGTTCTTATCCAATCTATGGTGTGAGAACTCTTACTTATTTAACACTATACTCAAGTTCTCATAGAGATGTAGTAGTCATTGCCAATATATTACAGTTGGACCCTACAATGCAAACTCTTGCATATTTAGTACTACACCTGAGTTCTGGAGATGTAGCAGTGCTTGCCGAGATGTTACAGTAAGACCCTACAACACGTTCCTTCCGGGAAACAACCTAACATTAGTACAATAATTTAATGGATCCATCATAGTTTTAACGCTGGCTGGCAACCTAACACAACTCTCCTCCTTTATCCGGGCTTGGGATCGACCATGATCGATCATCATGGGTGGAGTTTTTTATATGATAAAGATATAAATTTGATAATTCATTAATTGTTAGTCGTTCCTTTTCAATTTTTGCCTTCGAATATTACTAGCAACCAAAGCCTTACTCACTAGCTTCCCGATAGTTATTTTCCACTTGAGCTACATATGATAACATAATACGTAATACATTTCTTAATTACAAGCATCAATGCTATCCTCGTAAACAATCTGATGCGTTAATTCCATCAACAACGACTAAAGAGTCATATTTATTATAACTATAACAAGTTTCATAGTAATTATAACACAAACTTTATTATTGACATAAATCGAACTTGGATGTGTAACATGAAAATTGCATTAAAGGTAATCTGCGCATGCACATTTTCCACTGATCTTCCTAATGATCCAAAAGTTCATGTCATGTTTATAAATACCTTAAGCTAAAATGCAGTTTTAAATCATGACCTACTCTTTATAACTCAAAATAGAGTTCATATCATATTACTATCAAATGTTAAACTGCATTAGTAAATTATAATATTTTTATTTCAAAGTGGTAATCAATATCTACTTCGGTTGCAACAAACAAAGAACTAGGTGTGGAAAAATGAACATATATAAGTAATAACAAAAAGTATTCATTACATAGAATAATTAAATGATAAAAATAAATAGAAACACCCTCATATGTGCAATATGCACATAAAATACCTTGGGTTGCAAACCCTTGATGAGTGGATATGTAATCATAAAGTTTATATTAATGTGCTCTATCCACACCAAACCACTATGAATTCTTTCTTTGACTACTAAAAATTTGATGTCGATGTGTTTGGACTTCGAAAAGCTACGATTATTGTTTGTATATAGTTCTACAATTTTATTATCATAGTTGATTTTCAATAGCTTATCAACACCATTGAAGATCTGCAGTGCTGTGATGAATTCCATAACCATATTTCCTGATTTGATATTCATAGCAAGTTATAAACTCTGCTTTCATTGTAGAAGTGGCTATAAGCATATGTTTGACATTTTTTTTCAAGATATAACCCCTCCCAATATGAAGACATAACCTAAGGAGGACCTCCTGCAAAATCTGCATCTGAATATCCAATGACCTCCAAATGATATGATCTTTGATATGTGAGCAGATAGTCTTTTGTTCTCTACAAATACCTCATAACTCTCTTGATGTCTTTCTAATGTCCTAGTCCAGAGTTACTCAAATATCTACCTAACATCTCAACTATATATGCAATATTTAGACGCGTACAAACTTACACATACATGAGATTTCCAACTACGAGTTTATAAGGAATCTTCTACATCTCTTGAATCTCAAGTTCAAGCCATGGGCATTACTACAAGTTAAAACTTTCACCTTTAGACATATGTATGTCACTAGGTGAACAATTTTGTATGTCATACTGATTAAGAACCTTTTCAATATAGCCTTTCTATGAAAGTCCAAGAATGCCCTTCGACCATCACAATAAATCTATATGTCTAATACAAAAGATACTTCATCAAAATTCTTCATTTCAAAGTTATTAGATAGAAATGACTTGGTTTAATGCAACATGCCCTTATTATTACTTGCCAGCAAAATATTATCCACATACAAAATAAGTATCATGAATTTGCTCCCACTAAATTTATGATCTACAGGGTTTTCTCTAAAACCAAATGAGGTAACCAGTTGATCAAACTTCTGGAACCACTGATGGGATGCCTACTTCAGATTATAAATGGACTTCTTTAACCTACATACTAGGTGCTTCGAATTATTTAATTCAAAATTCTCTAGTTGTACCATGTATATAGCCTCATTGATTTCTCTATTGAGAAATGTGATTTTTACATCAATTTGATGTAGCTCTAAATCATAATGAGTCATAAGTGCTATAATTATCCTTAAGGAATCTTTCGTCGAAACAGGTGAGAAAGTCTCCTAGTAATCAATATTCTCTTTCTAAATAAATCCATTAGCAATAAGGCGAGTCTTATATTTCTTGACATTTCCACGTGAATCTCATTTAGTTTTAAATATTCATTTATAACCAACTAGTTTCATGTCCTTCGATAACTCAACAAGTTCCTAAACGTTGTTGTCTGTCATAGACTTCATCTCTTCTTTCATGGCTTTGATCCACCTTGTGGGATTAGAGCATTGCTTGATTTCTTGGAAAGAGACAAGATCACTTTCCAACTCAATGTTAAAATCACGCTCTTGAAGATAAACATACACACTAGAAGTTGTTGGTCTACTTTCCCTATTAGATCTCCTTAAAGACACTTGTACTTGAGAAGGTTGGGATATTTGCTCAACAATCAGAGGTAAATCCTCAATTGGAACAAAAGGTCCCTCCGATTGAATCATAGGAGGAATGAAAATATCTTAGCTAAATGATTACACTATCACCATATATTGCATCAATAATAATCTCAACTAGATCTCTAATGCTTTCCTCTTCAAAAGATATTTGTCACCCAGATATATTCCCACTATCCTCTATAAATTTTACTTTATCCATCTTAAAGAAGGACCTTGTCAAGGGGTCATAAAACTTAAACCCCATTGACCTCTTAGAGTATTCGACAACTTAACTGTTGACAGTCCTTAAGTATAGTTTTCTTTCAACAGGCCTATAAATCCTAGTCTTTGCTAGACAACCCCAGATGTGTAGATGCCTAATACTAGACTTCTTACCCATCCATAACTCAAAAGGGGTCTTTCTCACTGCTTTACTAGGTATTCTATTTGTAGGTCCCGATGCAGTCGGCAAGAGGGGGATGAATTATCCTAAAATTATACAAATACCCTTGTTGATCTTTCGACTTTAAGTAGACAAACACTTAATAAGTAAAAGGAAAAATACATAAAAAGAAATTTGAGGCTACCGAAATTTATTTTGTTTGTAACCGGGAAGGTTGCTAATCAAAGGCAATGTTAGCACTAGCAAAGTCTCCTTCTTCAAACTAGGTCAAAGAGGAAGAAGCCTTGTATAACGTTTAAAAGCACAAATATGAAAGACAGAATTAAAACTAAAGTACAATAAGTGTTGTGTTAAAACAAAGAGGACCATGACTCTATTTATAGTCTACTGGTCGAACTAGCCATTTTGATGATGTGGCATCTCCAAGCGCTAGGACCATCTTCGGGCACCCCCAGCTGTGTGCCTTATTTGCTTGTAACGACTACTCAACTTGGACCAATCTTGGCACCTAGAGTGTTGCTGATGTGGACCTAGAAGTGATCCGCAGCAACAGTTCTACGATGAGGTGCCTGTTTGGAACCAAGGTGGTCTTGGCGCCCAGACCCTCTCTGGGTGCTTGGAGTCCAAGCGCCTGGAATTAGTCTAGGCGCCCAGACTTTGAGCACCTAAGGCACCTAGATTTAGCCCAGGTGCTGGACAAGGTTAACTTAGAGTTGACTTTTTCAGGCTTCTTCATCGATCACTTGGGTGATTCTTTAACCTATCCAGAGTTGAGTTCGGGTCCAACTTCATCCTTCTCTCCTCGAGCAATCTTCTGCTCCGCCTTCTCTTCACAAGCAGTTATCTAGTTTGCCTTCTCATCCCTCGGAAGTGCCCCACATATCCTTCTCGTCCGTCGGTGTACTTTTTCCCAGCACCTTGTCCCTTGGCTGTACTGAGCCTGTCAACTGTGTCATCCTTCTCACTAGCTAAATCTTTTGCTCGACTCCTTGTGTTTCTAAGTTCCTACACACTGAAACACAATGATCAAATATAATATGACCTAACTTAACTCGATTGATCACATCAAAACTTACCCAAGGTACTTACAATATTTAGTAAATAAACGACAATTCTTAATGTCTCACCCTACAAAGACTCAAGAAAATACAATCATGAGTCTGATATAAAAGAAAATACAATTATATTTATTATCATATTTTTAAGGGTGTGATTACATCACTCAGTTATACCATTTTGACTAAGAGTCTCTCGTGTGATGTATTGAAGGACAATACCACATTCAGCTAGGTATTTTGCAAAAGGCCTATAACTTTGCTCACCTAATCTATCATTTCTATCATAGTACTCACCACAACAATTATATCTAATGGTTTTAATCTTCTTACCAAGTTAATTTGAACTCCGATTTGGAAGAGTTTAAATATGTTTAGGGCTTGTGACTTCTCATGAATTAATAAGATGCAAATAGCCACATTGTGAGTAATCATCTATGAAACTAATAAAATATGTTTGACCATTCTAAGAAGCCTTTTGGAATGGTCTACATATATATGTATGCATTAGTTCCAAGACCTTACTACACCTATTTGCACCTTCGTTCCTTTTGTTAGTTTTTTTCTCCTTGATGCATTCTATACAAATTAAACCTCATGGTCTATCATATCAAGGGAATCAAAAATTGCTTATGACATTAACCTATTTAGGCGTAGTCTAAATATATATTCTAAAACTCTATGCCATGAATTCTCATTAGTTAAATTTTACTTTGTTCCTATACTATGCATTATTTCATTCTCAATATCAGTAGAAGATATGGTATTTAATCTATATAGCTTATCAATTAAGGAACTACTACTAATTAATATTGAATTTAGAAAAAATATTAAAATTTTCATTTCTAAATGAATAATAATAACTTGATTTATCCAAATAAGAAACAGAAATTAAATTCTGTCGAAAAGATGGTATAATAAATGTATCTTCTAAATTCAAATAGACATTGTTTCCTAAAGAAAGCTGTGTTGGTGCAATTTCCTTTAGGTCAAGGTTGACTAAACTTGAATTGGCTCAAGTTTAAGTCGTGATGTTTGAGTTTTGATGTTTGACAATATATGGAGATTGTAAGTATAATTGCCTATGTGGAGATTGGCAATCAAAGTTTGACCATGAGTCAAGTAAGTTAAAGTTAATCAGATATTTGACTAGGAAGTCCTAACCGATGTTAGGGAAGGGCAAGTCCAACAGGAAGGTTAGCAAAAAAAGAAAATTCAAGTGGATCAATGTTGACCGGACACTTGGTGTGAAAAGCACTAGCGAGTGAAGCTAGGCAGATCAAAGTCTTGGTGAGTGAAGTCAGGTGAAAAATCCTAGTGAGTGAAGATAGGTAGAAAGAAAATCCTGGTGAGTAAAGTCAGGTGAAAAGCCCTAGTGGGTGAAGCTAGGTAAAAGGAAAATCCTCGTGCGTGAAGTCAAGTAATGGAAATCCATGTGGGTCAAGGTTGACTGGACACCTGGTGTTTAGAAGTTCAAGTGGGTCATGGAAGACCGAACACTTGACATGAGACGGTAAGCCCAAGTGGGTCAAGGTTGACCAGACACTTGGCAAAAGGAGAGAAGTCCAAGTGGATTAAGGTTGACCGAACACTTGGCATAAGGAGAGAAGTCCAACTGGGTCAAAGGATTGACTAGACACTTGGTGATGAAGTCCTAGCAGGTCAAGGTTAACCAGGTGCTAGACAATGAGAAGTTCCAATAGGTCACGGTTGACAGGATGTTGGACAAGAGAACCCTAAACTTGAGTTAAGCAAGTTAGGATTGGTCAATCGATCAAGTGATTAATTGGACCAGAGCCCAATCGATCAGTTGATCAATTGGGAGAGTGCTACAAGTAAAGGCAGCCCAATCGATCAGTTAATCGATTGGAGTTATATCGATTGATCAGCTGATCGATTAGAAGTCGTTCATCGCAACACATAAATGTCCTGAATTGATTGGGTCAATCGATTAAGGTATTCCCAATCGATCATTAAATCAATTGGGAAGCCTTTTTTTCTCAGTGTTAGCTGTTCTGAATCAATTGGGAGTCTTCCCAATTAATTCTGGGTTTCTCATGAGAATATAAAAGTGATCTGAATCTATTGGCCAATAGATTCAACTTCCTCAATCGATCAACCAATTGATTAAGATATGATAGTTGGCGCAGGATGTAGGTTAAAACACTTCGATGGCTTCAAAGGAGTCATCATCTCTTCCACTCTCTTCACCGAGCACACACAACTTCACACTAGACTCTTGGAGACTTAGAGAGAAATGTTGTTGTACATCCAAGTTGATCAAGAGATGTCTACAAGCAAGAAGAGAGCAAGATAGGATTTCATCATTGTAAATCTAGTAAGATTTCATTTGTATTAGCTTGTATTTTTCTCTTTTTATATCTTCTTTGTGTGTGAGCTTGTACTAGGCTTCTCCGCCTCTAGATTATTTTCAAGGAGGGTTTACATAGTGGATGTGTGAGAGAGGGTCGTATCCTTAGATTAGTCACCTCTTCTTGAAGTGGATACCAAGTAAATCCATCATGTTAGCATTGGGAGCTTTGCTTTAAGTTTATTCGCTGCAATAACATCGACAAAGAAAGAAAGTGAGCAAACTATTTACCTCCCCCCTCTAGCTCCTGAGTGACCCAACAAGTGGTATCAAAGTGAGGTCGCTCTTCATTGGACTCATCGTAGGAAAGGGCAACAAGCTAGAGGAAGAAGAAGTTGAAGCCCCAAATTTCAACAAGTCAAGGATTATCGTCAAGGGAGCTCAACTTGAAGATGGATTTTCGAGATGGGCTCAGATATGATACAAGAGTACCTCCACCATTCGTATCTATAAGTTTCGATTCTTGGAAATTAAGGATCAAACATTTTTTTTATGATGGAGATAGAGCAATTGTTTGCTCTAATGGAGGGATTTGAGGCTCTAACGAAGAGCAAAGGAAAAATCCTCTCAAAAAGCCAATGGAGCGAAGAACAAATTAAAAGATGCAAGGCAAATGATAAGGTAACCAAAATTTTAGTTAATTTATTGCCAAACACAATTATATGCAAGATTAGAGATTACAAAATGTCAAGGAGTTTTGGGGCAAGTTCGCAAGAATCCATGAAGAACCCTCCACTGCACCAAATCAAGAAGAATTCAAAGAAGGAGATTCATTGGACCAAGGAGAAGAGAACTCTGAGGAAGAAGAAGGAATTCAAGAAGATTCATTCTCAATGGAGTGCAACAATGAAGGCAAAGAGGGAGCATACTGTTTGTTTCATGTACATGAGGATTCAGAGGCTAAGAGATCCTCACCATCTAAGGATGAAAATGAAAAGGCATCCACCTTAAGAATTGAGGGGAAGTGTAGATCAATGTCGGATAAAGAAGAGGCCTCTACATCCGGATCAAGATAAGAAAATGTCAACCCTACAAAAGAAGGTATAACAATTTTAATTGTAAATAATAAAAATCATATTATTTGTTTGAGTGTAGGGAGAAGGGCATTACAAGAGTAAGTGCCCTAAGTTGACCAAGAAAACGGGTCAAGTGGCACCAAAGGCTAAGGAGAAGCATAAGAAGGTTGGTCCAGTGATACGGAAGGGCAAGGAGTGCATTGTGTGTTTCTTGTGTAGTCAAAAAGGACATTATCAAAGTCAATATCCTCAGAAGAGAAAATCAACCAAGAATAAAGGAGGAAGCTCAACTTAAGGGGGGAGCTCTTAAGAGCAAACCCAAGATATCATTTATTAATGCAATTCCTTTGAAAAATGATAAAAAAACATACTAGTTCAAATTTATATCACTTTAATGCTATTTATTATGAAAATAGGAAACATAATAGAGTTAAGAAAAAATATGTAGCGTATCATGTCAAAACTATCATACCTAAGGTTAGGAAGGTAGATAACAAATTATGCAAGAATTTTAAGAATTCTATATATAAACCTAAAGATAGAAATGCTCAAGGAAACCAAGAAAAAATCAACATCCAAGTATTTAAGGATGGAAAACCGAGATATGAGGTCAATGCTTGATAGATTGGAGGAGATCCTAAAAAGAATGGAAAATATTCTTAAGGGATCAAATGAGCATAATCTAGGAATAGATGGACAAGAACTATCCAATCGTAGAAGGGGTTTGGAATACAAACCTTAATCCAAGAAGGATGCCCCTTCTTATCATAGAATTTCATATAGTTATGAAACTAACCTAGGACTAGGGGTCAAGCTAAAGTTTGAAGGGAGGTTATCCCTAAAATTAACCTTGAAAAGACCAACATGATTAAGGCTTCTAAGAAGCCTAGAAAGGTCATTAAGAAGGTATTAAGGGAAGTTATTCTTAGTAAATACCTAGAACACCCAAGGAGCATCTATCGATTTTGGATTCCTAGGAGTGTGTTCTCTACATTCTAGATGGGTATAGAAAGTGTCATCTTCAATTGGAATGGTAGTTAAAGTAATCTTGAAAAGTTAACACTTGGAGGGCATTTTTTAGGTATTATTACACCTTAAAAATGAGAAGGATTAATTGTTTACTCTTTGGAAGAGTAAAATGTGTCAAAATTTATGGAATTCGACTTAATTAAAATTGACACAAATAGGAAGAGTCAAAGAAATGCCAAGTTGGGATTTTGTCATTTTCTTAGGAGTGGAGGGTACACTTAAAATGATTCTTTAAATTTAGCAATTAATTAGGGATACTTAAATAGATAATCTATGTATATTATTTATGCTAAATTGTCATAATTATTTACCCATCAATGTCATGACATCATAAATTTACATTTATACTTGTTATGAAAAATAAAAAATATCATGTCATATCATACATACATCATGCAGCTACATATGTTTTCTTTTGAAAAATACTCATTTTGATGTATGTCATAAATCATCATACATTATTTTAATTCTTTGTAATGGAGGACAATGACATTAATCAACAAGTGACATCCTAGGTGGATAATCAATTTTAAAATGTCTAGATAGAAATATATGATCCCTTATATTAGGGAAAAACTAATATATAATCTCACATGGACTATAAGTTAACTTATATCTATTTTAGTACACATTAAATATAAGTGAGATGCTAGGAGGATGAACAAAACTCAAGATGTTGATTTAGTGCATCTTTTTTAGTTTTAATTTCATCAAAACACATAGTTTATGTGTCATCCAATCATGGGGAAAGCAAATGTACAAGTTGTGTGTGTTTAGCACAAAGATTGTGGTTGAAAATTTTATTTTAAAAATTATTTTAAATATACTTTAGAAAATATTGGTGAAAGTTATCTTTTGATAAGAATTACTATTATATAGTTAGACACAAACTAGAGGAAAATATTAAAATTTTTAAGAGTTTTTAAATTTATGTTAATTTTTTAAAATAGGAATTATTTTCTTAGAAAACTATTTTTTCATGATAGTATATGGTATAAATAATATCTTCGTAAAATTTTATAATTTTTCGATAATCATAGAATTATTTTTAGATTTCTGAAATTTGGTCTGAAATTAAAATCAGAAATTTCAAAAATCCCAATCGATTCAAAGGCGTGAATCGATTAAAGTCATTTTCCACAACCATAGAGGCCCGCGGAATCGATCAAGCGATCGATTGGCCCAAACCTGAATCGATCAAGTGATCGATTGATGCTAGTTCCACGTGCAAAATGTCACGAAATCGATCAAGTGATCAATCAAGCCCCCTCGGAATCAATTTGTTGATCGATTAAAACCTAACTTTAATCGATTAAGTCTAGTTTTAAGCGATTAAGAGATTTTACTAATCGCTTAAGGCCCTGATTTCAGCTTAAAAAAATTTATTTAAGTTGATTAAGCCATGTTTAGTTGTATTAACCATCCTTAACTCTGAGAAATTAATTTATGAACATTTGATGGTAGTTTTCTTGATCAAAACAAGAATGAATTGGTTAAGGTAGACTAAGTTGGAGTTTAGGATGAGGTTTAGTTTCAAAATTAGATTTTGAACCTCAAAACTTTAAATATTGGGTTTCCTAAATGTTTAAGAATTCTAAGTCATTGTTGGTGCAATGATAAAAAATTAGAGCATATTTTGAGGGGGAGCTACTCTTTAAAAACATGATTTACATTTTATTTGTAAACAATGAAACAATGATAGGTGGACACTTTTGTTGTTATGAATGCTTAAGGTTAAGCATTAGAAAACAATGGAAGATTGGAAATCTTCATTATATGATAAAAGTATGCTCTAGGATGAGCATTTGGGTATAATGAAGGGTATGAGACCTTTATGGTGATGTTGTGAACAACAAGTGAGATTGTGAACAACATGATA
>JBBMJZ010000081.1:13761803-13776280 GCA_037833815.1 Zingiber zerumbet | reverse complement strand
TAAAGGTTGGTGGGACAAATAATCCAAATTGCTTAATTCTTATAGTATGCATGAGACTCAAATAATATAAGTGAGATCATAAAATGAGTACTCCAAGACCTCCCGAAAACATATTAGTATGGACATACTATAATAGATTTGAATATATAGTTTATATTTGTGTGATAATTTTGATAAAAAATTATTATACAAGTTTAAACTAGTTTAAATTTGAAAATTGGGGCAATGAGTGATTCTAGGTGGGTCTTCGTAGTAGTTGGCACATAATGAAGGGTCTTTGTAGTAGTTGGATAAGTTCAGGTAATTTTATTTAAAATTATTAAAAAATAAATAAAATAAAATTTAGTTAATCTCATTGACTAGCCTTGGTGACCAGCATGGTTCCATGAAATTTTTTTACTGATCATCAAGATAAATCAGGAAGCACTCGTTACTGACGGTCAACAAGTTCGATATCTTGTTCAAAATTATTTTATGAACATATACAATCTAGCTAAAATTGAAAAGTGAAGGGATAAAAGGACTAAACATAGTTGAAGGAGCACAAAGTACTTGCTTATGAATTTTTAACTACATATATATTCATGTATTATTTCAATTAAAATTATCATAGTGACTTATGTAATTAATGGTTGTATTGATTTCAATGAGTATAGTAGAGTATGTTAATAATTCTTAACAAATGGTGATGTGGCGGGATCACCAAGAGCCACATGGCAAGTCCAAGACTTGGTTCAACACGAATCCAGTCAGTCCAAGTCGCGGCCGAACTACAATCAAAGTAAGCCGATTTAAAATCAAACTAGGATCGAACTGATTTTAATTGATCAGGCAGCAGGCAGCAGGCAGCAGGTGTTGCCGGAGGTAACAGAAGATCATCGGATGATGGCAGCGAGCAGCTGGCGGCGATCGACGGGTGGCAGCAGGTGTCGCCGAAGATGACAGTAGATCGTTGGATGGTGACAGCAAAAGGCGGGCGGCAGGCGACGGTCAACGAGCAAAGGTTGGTGAGAGGCTAGCACTGGGCAACGCACAATGTGAGGCAGGCGGACGGTTGGCAGCAGGAGGTCGTCTGCTGCGGTGGGCAACGGGAGGAAGAAGAACCATTTTTTTTTACTTTATTTTAATTAAAATTTTAGTAAATTTAAATAAATTATAAGTAAAATTTTAGTAAATTATCTAAACCGATTATAAAATCAAAAATGTATATTATTTAATTTTATTTATTTATATTATTAAATATTAATATTATTAATTTAATTTAATTCATTATAAAAAATTAATCAAATATTAAATTGATTTAGTTATAGAATATCTAGAGTTGATCCAATACAGAAAAGGTTAAATCAAGTTATACATTAGAATCTCTAGACAAATAAATTTATGTTATATTATATAGGTTGAACCAATAAATTAGATTATATTTTATTCTTTAAAATTTTAATTATATGATTATTTAGTAATCTTTAAATAAAAATCTTAGTTATATGATTATCTGATAATCATAAAATCATGATTATCTTTTCTTCAATAATATTTTGATGAAAATTTAAAATGGATAACTCTCTCTCTGATTTAGAAACAAACATCAAATTTCTATGAAAAACAAAAGTGACATTATTTATTCAGATAGTGATCAACATAAAAAAAAGAAACTAAAATAGAAAAGCGAAGTTTGGAGTGGACTTATTGGTGACAGACAGCGTGGTTGGCTCTGTCGATTTATTAGCTGGCTCCCAGCTGGCCCGTCAATCTCGCAGTTACCAACATATCGGGGCGGATTTGGCCCCGCATGACTGAGCGTGATGGATCCGCCACCAGCAACTCAAGTTCCAAGGACATTAATCACTTCTGTTTGTCTCAAGTTAAGTGCTGTGAAAGGGAAAGCAAATGAAATGTCATTTGCTTCTGAACCTTCTTTTATTTTTTTTTAATTTTATGTAGAAATAAAATGGAATGTCATTTTCATATTCTAAATCTTGAAACTTTTATTTTGTTTTTTCTCTCTCCCTCTTCAATTTCTCTCCCCTTTTTAGCTTCAAATTTCATTCTCAATTTATTTGTTTTTTTAGTGGTCCATCACGATCATGGAAACATATATTTGGAAGTACAAGCATATATCCAATAGTTTACCATAAAAAAACTAAACGATCATTCAATAGGAGGCACCCTAGACCCTTTATTTTTAAGCTAAGATAGAGTATTCAATTATTCAAGTCTATTAATTTTTGAGATGATCAATCCAATAAAATTTCCTACATGTCATGTCATCTGAGTAAACTCAAAATTACTTTAACATCCCAACAATTACAATTTATTATCTATCAGTTGAAAATATCTTACCATATGTTACAGTTATGAATCAAACTATAAATATTTAAAAGACTACATGGTATACTATTATTGTATTATATTTTTTTAGAATATAATAATCTAACTCTTTGAATTAATTAATACTGAAGATGATCGATTTGACTTACAAAAATTTTCTATCGATCATTAAAATAAATTAAAAATATTCATGTAGTACATCGTAAGTGAAATTCAAATCTTACATTATTTGATTATCTATTGAAAACCTAACCATTACACTAATCGGTGTCAAACCAAATGGATAATGAGTAAGTTGTATAGTTATAGTTTAGTCATCATTAGTTAAAAGATCATTCTCACTTAAATATTTCATAAAATATAAATTTTATTCAAATTACGTATTCTTATCTCTAGGACAATTTATCAATAGATTTGAATGATGATTTTTGTTAGGTTTTTAGCAAACGTGGAAAATTCTCCTATCATTATGTGCATATACCGCTGATTAGATTTATTATTATTATTTTTTTTAAACAATATAACAAATCAAATATTACCTTGTGTTAAAGTTCAGTTGGTCACGTAATCAAATAATTTGAATCCAATGGTGGGTTACGAACGACTTAATCCATATAAATCACAATCTAAACTTATCGTGGCAAATAATTCTACTATATAAAAAATTAATTTAATTTTTTATATCAAATATTAAATTGATCAAATAGATATTACACTTAATCTTACCACATGGTCGAGAAAGATATGCTTCTAATACCGTCGGTCCAAAGTGTTTATAGAAAGTTTTCTTGTGTTATTGTTAATCCTAAAATATGAGATTAAAAAAAATTATGTTATTACATATTTTTTTTATATAGTAGACTGGCTTGACCTGACCGATTTTACTCTATCGTATGATGGATATTTAATCGATTAACCAACTCTTAATATTTTTGATAGTACTATTCATGAGATCATACTTGAAAATGAGAGGAGAGCCCGGTAAAAGAGGTAAAATTAAAACCGATAAATGACACAAGAGAAAAAAAAAAGATCAAGCCTTACACCAAAATATGGATTCGCTATATTAATGACCCTCCACGTGACGACCCCACGTCGATAGAAGGGAGGTTCATCATGAGTATAAGTATTAATTGCATAACAATCCTTCGTATCCGTGGGACCAGCTCTAGGGAGCCGCTGATGTGACGGTTTCATATTTTTATTAAATGCATAACAAGATGAACACGGATAATATATTCTATAGGACTCGAACCCTACTCACTACTGATCAATTATCATGTATTTATCATCTATGTCAAACTCTGAATGGAGAAAGAAAAAATAATATTCGAAGTAGAAAAAAAAAACAGGAAACTGAAAGGGGAAAAAAAATCTTAGGAGCAAAAAGAAACAAAAATAAAAAATAAAAATTGAAAGAGAAACACAATTGAAGAAAAAAAACACACACACAAAAACTTCGGTCTCGCGAACCCGTGGGTGCACTCGCATGGGCCCATTGATCGCGTTCACAGAGGGCCGCCATCTGAGGCGGTCGTTCAAGGCCGTTGTTTGCGATTGCACGAGATCCGATTGCCGGTTAGGAAGAGGAACTTACTTTTAGCCTGATTTAAGCCCATTTAGTAAACAAAAGAATAAAGGAAAGTAATTTATTTATTTTTTTTACAAAATAAATAGTAAAAAATTTTCCACCGTAAAAATCTTATCATAATTTTTATTTCCGTCCAAATAAATAAACATGAATATTAATGTCTCACAAATTTTCTCTACAAGTGTGTCCAGTTTGACAATAAAAATATGAAAAAGGATATTTCATCCAATTTTTTTCATCTAAAAAGTCAAATTATACTACTATTATAGTAATTTTGATTAAAATTACTATAATGTATAATAATTATGATCAAATTATTCTATCTTATAATAGTTTTGATCAAAATTATTATAAAAGAATTTATTTTAATAATTTTAATCAAAACTTGCGTATTGTTTTTGATTATTTTTTTTTAACCTCGTCCAAAACTCTTGAATAACAGGATTTTATATATCCCTCCACCAGATTCAAACGATTCAACGGTATTGGTGTAATCGATTTCAGGTTAAGATTGATGAAATTGATCAAAATAAAGTTGACTCAAGTTTATATTTTGATAATTGATCAATATATTAGTAAGATATCACGTAGGTCAAAGTTGACCTGAAACTTAACAATATCAGAAGTCCAATAAGGAGTTGACACAAGAAATCAAGTAGGTGAATATTGATTGGATACTTGACGATGTTGGAAGTCTAATGTGGCATTGGTATGAGGTGAGAAAAGTCTAGGTATAATGGTTGACTGAACACGTGGTGATCGAAAAACCAACAAGAAGTTGACACGAAGACGAGAAGTCTAAGTGGGTCAAGGTTGATCAAACACTTGACGATCGGAAGTCCAATAAAGAGTTGATATAAGAAGAAAGTCTAAGTGGGTCACAGTTGACTAGACACTTAGTGATCGGAAATCTAACAGTTAGTTAACAAGAAAAAAGTCCAATTGAGTCATGGTTGACCGGACATTTGATGACCAGAAGTTCAATAGGGAGTTAACATAAGACGTGAAGTCCTGACAGGTTAAGATTGATCAAAGTCAGGCAACGAGGAAGTTTGGACAGAGCAAACTTTTGAAAATCATAACTTTTGACTTAGATATCAAAACAAGTTAATTTTTGGTGCAAAACAGATCTTGTTTAGAGATCTATATTTTTACTTGGTTAGTCGATTACACCAATCAATTGCTAGCTTCTAATCGATTGGACGAATCAATTGATAGCTTATTTCTAGCAAACAGAATGCTTCTGACCAATCGATTGGTAAGGTAAAAAAATACCATTCTGTAGGTTTAAAGGGTCGGATCCAACGTGACAATCAATTGTTGTGTTATATTTGAGATGCGTCCTAAGACAATTACCTTATATATTATATTATTTATTAGATAAATAAATTTACTATTTTAGTGTATATTCTCTATGTATATGATATTGATCTTAAATTCAATTAATGAAGTCCACAATACAATGCATAGCATGAGGAAAATTATGATTGAATTACAATTACTGGATATCTTTCCATGTGTAATTATATACGTATTAAAAAATTTTCTAGTCGATAAATTGATGAGATTGGGCATCATCAATTTTGTAAGACTAGCATATGTTATGCTCCTTGGTTTATCCAAGCTGTCAGTCCTCATTGATTTGAAACATTGGAATGTTGAGAATTAATATATGAATATTGGTTAAGGGTAACTAGTGTTAGCCAAACACAATCTACTACCGGAGATTTACAGGGTATTATATGAATTTAAATACACCGAATTAAATTCACTTATTTGTTGAAATGACCTGAGCTAATAATCTCAGGCTGCCAACATGAGCTGGTGTTTGCTAAGTGTTGAACGCAGGCTTCATAGTGCCTGATTGGATGAAATAGGATAAGGCCAACTGAAAGTAGAGGCTTAGGCCAACCGAGCGAAGCTTAAGGCTGACCTAGTGAAAAGGTTAACCGAGTGAAGTTTAAGGCCGACCGAGTGAAGCTTAAGCCGACCGAGCAAAGCTTAAGGCGACCGAGCGAAGCTTAAGGCCGACCGAGCGAAGCTTAAGGCCGATAAAGTGAAGAAGCTGACCGAGTGAAGAGGCCGATCGAGTGAAGAGGCCGACCGAGTGAAGCTTAAGCTGACACCGAGCGAAGCTTAAGCCCGACCGAGCAAAGCTTAAGCTGACGGAGCGAATCGAAGGCTTCTGCCAAGCGAGTTTCTGCCGAGCAAGTCGAAGGCTTCTTCCAAGCAAGTTGTTGCCGAGCGAGTCGAAGGCTTGTACCAAGTGAGTTTCTGCCACGCGACAGAGCGAATCGAATGGCAGGTGAAGCCTAGAAGGCAGCTGAACGAGTGAACTGGGCGAACCGAGGTATGCGACGAACGTAGTTTCCTTGAAACAGATTCGCCCCACCTTCGGTTGTGCTTCGAGGCTTTCTCGGGTTGTCTGTTTGCCAGGATACAACGGCGAACCGCGATTCTCCCCAAGCACTGAGGGTCATTGCAAACTGAGAGGTACCCAACCGCTATCACGGGCACTTCGCCGAGCAAGAGATGCACCGACAAAGGAGAAGGGGAACGTAGGTGGTGGAGAGTTTCAACCTTCTTGAGCGCGTAACCTTTTGCCTGTGGTCACAGCCTCCTTATATAGGAGCTCAGACCAATGAGCGACATTAATGATTGTTTAATGATCATTATTCGCCGCCACCTGTGAAATGCCAACATTTCACTCGTCCGTTTTGATTCTACATTAATCTTACTTTAATGCATCCATTACATAAGCAGCAAAAAGGTTCACGTGGTAAAATGTTGGTTGTTCCACTTGGGCAAATTTTGCCTCAACCGGTCCTACATTTGACGCATGCAAGTCGTGCCCGCACACGAGCCAACATTGTTCAATGCAATCTGGGCCCTGGATTTTCATCCCTCCTGCGCACCCACATGTGAGAGAGAGCCTCTCCCCATGCATTTGTTCGCATCCTCAATGCATGTGAATCAATATAAAATAAACCAACATGAATGCCATGAAACTCCCAATGTGGGACTAAAGTTCCATTCACAATGGAGCATCTTTTCTCTTCCACTTCTTCTCCATTCACATTACTTATATCCAACAACTAGTTCATTGAATGTGACTTGCTATAATATGTTGGACCCCGTGGTGGTGTTGATGTGATCAACCAAGTTCATGTTCGGTCCTGTTTGTCTAATCCCTGTGTCTAAGTGTGCAAGAACTTAGGAGCGCAGGAAGTCGGGCAGAAGACGCAGCTGGCGAGAAGGACGACACGGGAAGGGAGCCGATGGGCTCGGTGCGTCCGAAGGACGGGAGAGCTGCGGAAGAGTACTCTGGTGGGCGAGAAGAACGTGTGTGGCGTTCAAGGGACGTAAAGCCGGGAAGGAAGACTGCTCGAGGAGAAGGCCAGGAACTAGGTTCGGGTGAGCCCTATTCCGGTTGGCCGAAATCACCTAAAGAAGCCGAACCAGAGCAAGTCAACAGGAAGTTGACTTGTCAACGGTTTAGTCGACCGAACCCCATGATCGGTCGATCGAACCCCTTTTCATCAGAGCCGTTGGTGACACGTCAGCATCACATCAGCCAGCGGTGAAGTGATCGATCGACCGAACCTCCTGATCGTCAATCGAACCCAAGATAACCCGACACCAAGTCGAGCAAGATCATCAGGCCAAGTCAGAGAAGCTAATCGGTCGACCGAACCTCTTGATCGGTTGACCGAACCGAAGATCATCCAGAGACTCAGTCGAGCACTTTGATTGGGCCAACTCAGCTGGAGACCGTTGGCCGATCGGTCGACCGAACACAAGGATCAGTCGACCGAACCTAAGCTCGATCTACAGAGACTGCACCTGGACGAAAGACTTGGCAGGTACAGCAGGTTCGGTCGACCGATCCCTATCGAGTCAAACCTGATCCCGAGGATCAGGTTATCTGATAAGCTCTAGAACCCCTATATAAAGGGGGTCTCAGGTAGCTATTGAAATCAACGAAAACGAACGAAAAAGCAATTTTTGTACTCTCATTTTCTTAGCAACTACTGTGCTCTCAAAGTCTAAAAGGCTTCTCCGCCTTCAGAGAATGAGACTCTTTTACTGTACCTTTCATCGCCTTGGATTATCAACCCTCTTGGTTTAACCAGGTTAAAATTCTGAGTTTCATTTCTTTTCTGTTATTTTGTTTTGGTTATTAAGTGTTGCTTTATTTTTGAGTTGAAAAGCTTTGAGGAGGGTAATTTTTATTTGCAGGCAATTCACCCTCTTCTTGCCGGTCCCCGCTGCACCAACATAATACTTTATATGATTCTATATATGTCTATGAAGATCTTATTGCAGCTCGAGTGCAAGTTTCCTTTCACTTGAGGTATTCAAGTCATCTTAGTCACGAAGATTTATGCTTTAACATCTTAGGCAAACATCTCCTTGGAGGCACAACTCCGGGATAATTACTACTCCCTTTTATAAGGAGATGTATACCCTATGGTTTGTTGTTAGGATTATTACTCATAAGTGTTTGGCCAAAGTATTACACGCCAAGAGGATAGTCTTTTTAGATACGTGTTTAAGTAATTTGAATTTACAGGATAAGAAACTACTATTTAAGCTAAGTGCAACGTAGTCAGCCTAGTGGGGACTGATACATAGACCATGTTCTGAAACAAGTGAATATAAGATGAGTGAAAGGAATATATCCACCGACAACTATCTTTATTGAAATGTTTCAGACTAGTTCTGGGATCAACTGTGATTTTTTCAATTATTTGAAGATCATGATGTACTACTAGGCATCACTCATGATCGATCTATAATTAATGATTAATTATGGATGACCAACATAAACCAAGAACCTATTGGGTCACACACACTTCGAGTATATCTGAAAGACTTAAAATAAGTTTGAGAATTGGATTTTTTAAATTGGGAGATACTAAGTCTGTATGACCAAATGAGGAGCAAATATGAAAGATATTTGTTGGACGGAAATGATGGTCGGCCACGCCTCTTGTAGGTAACGTTAGATTCATTATAGTTTAATAATAAATCAAATTGGTTTAGTTTAGCTATGAATCAAAATTGATTTGGTTATAAAACAAATGGTTTGGCTTTGAACCAAGTTTAATGCTAATGGATTAGGCTGCTATTGGGTTTTGGGTGTGGGAGATGATTTGCTCCCTAAGTCATTATGAAATGGTATATAAATATCCCTCCACGAGGAGAAGAAAGAATTAATTATTTATAAAAGAGGGTTTCGTAGAGGATTTCGAACACCGATTCTTAAAATTATTGAAGGGAAAGTGCTACTGTATTCCATATCTTCATAAAGCAATCCAAAATAATCCAACAGTGAGCATAATAAAAATCATTTGTGTAAATTGTTGTTTATATTGTATTTCATTTTTCATCCTTATTTTTGTATGTGTTTGTGTTGCTTGTTAAAAGAACAAGTTTGTAAAATCAAAGTTTTGTGCTTGTGTTTTATTTCTATATTTATTTTGTATTTTCTCTTGCGTATTAATATATTTTGTAGACGAAGAATGATATAATCAAGCGAATTGTTATTCACCCCCTCTAGCGACGGCAACGGTCCCAACAAGTTTTGAGTGTTGATTATTTTGTGCATTAAGCACCTATACTTTTTAACCATGAGCAAATTGTTTTCTGGGCTTCAAATTTACTGATCCTAAAAGTACTGCAAGACTGGATTAAGCCATTAACGGCATTGCATTGACATCACAAACTGTGCATGTTCAACCATTGCATCCAATAATAATAGTTATTATTTAGAACTACTTTATTTGAGTGTTCTGATTTGATGTGCACTTCTCTTGGTCATTTGGGTTTCATTTAAAGATTTACTCTACCATATTGCATAACCATGAAGATGCCACTATATATGTATTGTTGTAAAGCTTCTGAAACAAGTTTCTTTTGTTTTTGTTCTACAATAGCAAAAGATGATTATACTCATCCGCGACGTGTCTCACAGTCTGTGCCCAGGTTATATGACATATTCCTACATAAGAATGCTATTATGTGGTAAAGAGAGAATCATAATCAACAAGATAGGCAGAATATATATTGAGTAGTCAAAATGATGTTTAATTGATAAAGAGCCATACATTCAACTCTATTGCTATTGTTTCATTTTCTAGCATATTCATGTATATTGGATATTGTTTAGCAGACAGAGATGCTGTCTTAGAAAGTTCCAACTTGATGAATGCAATCAGATTTTCTGACATAATCGTCTCATCGAGTTGCAAGTTGAAATTCATTGTTATTACCATATATAACCATCTTGAGGTCATCCCTGCTATCCTTAATTTCTTTACCTGCAGCTGACACACAGATAAGATAAGAACAAACTAAGCATTGTCGTCAACAAAGGAAACCTTAGTTCTCAGTTGCTATTTCATTTATGGAGATTTAGTTGTGATAAGAGAAGATCTTTCTCCTGCATCATCATTTGCAACTAGATACTTAACTAGTGAATTTATATTTATCTCTTCTCCTCAACTTGAATTATTATTTTCCTACGTCTGAAATTCAGTTCCTAGAGAATAGCAAGTTGTATTACAAAATAAATATATGATAAGATTATATATTAACCTATGCTATGATCTAGGTATGCCTACCCTAGTTAACATATTTATTGAATGGTTTGGGAAAATTTAAAGGTCACTATCACTATCTGGTTGGTGTTTAACTGCCTGATCCTGTTGAATCATAATCGAAACCAAACAAACTTTCAGCTATAAAATGTATGAGAGCAGAGGTTTTATTGTTAAATTGTAAGATATTTTTTTAACAATGCTTTATGTAGACCCAAAACTGCCTTTCTTAATGTCTAAGAACATTAAATCAAAGCAATTGGTGGCATACAATGTCAACATGTTTTATTAAGTTTTTTCTATTATCATCATCATGTGATATGTGCTTTAGAACATTCTGATACTTAATAAACATTGTCTTTATATATATATAGAAAGATGAAATCTATTAGCTGGTAGAGATAATATTTAGTATAGAGCAGTGGTGTAGTGTCATATTAAAAAAAAAAAAAGCACATCAAATATAAGCCTTTACTCATTGCTTCTAACTCAAACTTGGGTATTTTTTTTTTTTGATAATTCAAATGTCCAAGCTTCATCCAATTAATTTTAGAGGTAGACGACCTTCTTCCTTGTTCACCTACCGAGTAAATCTAAATTACAATTTATGCATACTTAGAGAAATCTTCAAAAACGTCCCAACCGGAGAATCATCCCAACTAGATTCGAATTCTGATCTTTTTATTTGCCCTCTAAGTGCTTCAAAACTGCACCACACCTGTGGGGTTCGTCATGCAAATTTTGATGTTTGAAAATCATGGTTTTGATTGATAAGAATACTATGTTCACTAGGGAGCTATAATTTTGAAAGTAAAAAACCATTGGTTTTATATTGAGGTTTTAAATGTGTTTGATTGAAGATTCCCATGACCATGAGGCAACACTTATTTAGAAAAAACATATAAACCTAGAAAGCAATTATAGTTAGTTTTTAAAGAAGTCTGATGGTGAAGAGACATTATGAGTTAAAGGCATGATCGAGTTTTAAGGCTTTAATGGCAGAAGACAAGAACAAGAACTCACTAGAGCATACATGGAGTACTTGTTTATGGACTTTAGATAGTTTGGGTTTATATAGTAATTTTAGCCAAAACTATTATCATATAGACCTAAAATGGTCAAAATTAAAAAAAAAATAAAATGACTCTAGAGCTTTAGGGCACACAACAAATAAGTGAACTTAGAAATTTGAATTGATGTATCAATTTTAGCCACTTAAACTAGCCAAAAAAAATTAGAAAACAAAGGGATAGAACGACTTTAGAATATCTAGGAAATATAATAGAGGTTCATTTGGAAAATAGGAAGTTTGACTCTCTATGCTATAGTTTTGACTATAGACCTAAATTAATTAGAATTGGAAAAAGAAAGCATAGAGAGACTTAAGAGGGTCCAAGGAAAGTATATTGGGTTTATTTGTGAAATTTAAATGATTTGAATCCATGTAGTAAGTTTAGTCAAAATTTATTATATGAATCTAGATGGGTCAAAATTACAAAAATAAAGACATAAAATAATAATAGAATATATAAAAAAATAATTTTAGTTAGTCTCATTAACTATTTATGAGAGTGATGAGTCTAGTCTCATGAAAATTTTCCACCGGCCATTAGAGTAAATCGGAAAGTGCACATGCCGGGTAGCCAAAGAGCCCAGCATACTTTGATTGTAACTACATTTGGAGGAAAAATTCTTATAAATACACTATAGTTGGGGATCGAACCATAAATATCTGAATGACAACCTAGATATCCTACCACGATACCGTAACCCAGAGACAACAATAAAAGAATATATAGGTAACACGTAATGGGTTCATTTTTGTAATTTGAGCATTTGGATCAGTGTAACAATTTTGGCCAAATTTTTCTTAACAATTCATAGTAGTTTCCTTCTAATCGCACAAGAACCCTCTTCCTCCAAAGAATTAGAAATCTCCAAGTATTGTTGGATTGGAAAATCATTGTGTATTTATTATTCCAAATTATTTGAAACCGTGTGTGTGAGAAAGTCATACAAAAGTTTCTTCTCTGATGATCACAAACGAGATTATGGATCTATCTAATTAATTTGGGAAAATCATCCATCCAATAATATAGAGAATATGATGTTTCGATTGATAGAACTAGTAACGCATGCAAAAAGAGATGCTCAACATCTGCTATCTCGTTCATAATGCAATTGAAGGATGGAACTTTATTTTTTATTTTTTAATCTCACTCTTGTATTTTTTTTTCTCTAATAGTTAATTTGTCGTGTATCTTAACTTTGACTAAGAGTGGCATATGCATTGAGCAGAGTTACCTTCCATGAAAGATCCCTAATGTGGAAGCAAACATCTCAAAGACACACACACACAGTGAACAAACTCCAAGAGAGCTCCTAGTTGCCAAAGGCAGCCTTTGATTCTTTCCAAAGCCTCTCAAACTGAGTTGTGCTAAAAACCAACAGGAGCAACCAGTTGAATGACGTCCATTGTGCAAGATTGAGGCTTATCAAGTTATATCTTAACTGTAGGCTGGTGCATTACACTATAAGAATCCTCAAATAGCTACGGAATTAAATTTCGTCGTTATTTAGCGATTGAAATAATATATCAGTTGTAAGTTTAGAGATAAGGCCCCGAAGCTTAAAGATTTAGCAACTAATTTTCATTTCGGTCGCTAATGTAGCAACTGAATTAAAAAAATTAGTTGCTAAGGTACGTAACTTATGGGGCTAGGGTAAAGAAGGAATCCAAAAGATCTGGGTTTAGCGATTGAATTAGAATTCAGTCGGTATTTCACTGACTGGATCTAATTCAGTCGCTAGATGGCGACTAAATCCTAATTCAATTGGCGAAATACCGATTGAATTTTAATTTAGACACTGAATTTTATTCCCAAAACTCCAACCCTGAACCTCCCATCATTCTCCTCATGTTATTTCGGCTGCATCTTCTCTCCGGTGCAGCTTCTCTCTGTTAGTACCCCAAGATTGTTTTGATGTGATCAACCAAGTTAAGTTAGGTTCTGTTGGTATTTAACCCCTGTATCTAAGTGTGCAGGAACTTAGGAGCACAGGAAGTCAAGTGAAAGATGCAGTTAGTAAGAAGAACGACACGGGGGAGAGCCGACGAGCTCGGTGCATCTGAGGGACAAGGTGCTGCGGAAGAGTACGCGGGCGGACGAGAAGGAGGCGCGTGGTGTTTCCGAGGGATGAGAAGCCAGAGTGGAAGTTTGCTCGAAAAGGCCGGAAGTTGGGTTTGGGTGAGCCCTATTCCGGATGGTAGATATCACCCAAGCGAGCGGAGCCAGAGCGGAAGACTCGGACCAATGCGAGTAGAAATGGAGCGGAAGACTGGGACTGAAAATGAACAAAAAGTTGATTTTTGTCCCGGGTTCCCCAACCAAGTTCGGGGTGCCTAGACCTGTTCGGGGCGCTCGGACTTAGTCCAGGTGCCCGAACTCCGGGAGCTCGGAACCCTTCCAGGCGCTCAGATAAAAAAAATTAGCCAAACGCAATGTGGCATGTTGCGTTGCGATGATGATAAAGTTTTATCCCCCTAGAGATTCCTGGAACCCTTTCAGGCGCCCCAACTAGGGCTATAAATACAACCCTGGTCCCAGAAGGTCACAACAACACTTGTGATTGATTCCTATTCAATTATGTTATGTAATCTAGTGTTTTAATTGCTGTAAAGAGGCTTCTCCGCCTAAAGGAGAGTTTAGTGAGCGTTCAATTTCCTTAGATTAACAACCTCCCTGGTTATAACCAAGTAAATTGTTTGTGCCTCTTCCTTTCTTTATTTAAGTCTCTTATTTCTTTTATGCAAATTGATCCTGTCCGAGTCGAGGGTCAAAGGACGCTGGGGAAGTGGCGCTCTCTGCTGGATCCTCTAGTGCTCCGGCGGACCTGCAACAAAACCGAGCCGGGGGGGGGGGGGGGTGTCCCGGCGACGGTCCTCCGACGCT
>JBBMJZ010000081.1:13731358-13755132 GCA_037833815.1 Zingiber zerumbet | reverse complement strand
ATCAAGTAAATTGTTTGTGCCTCTTCTTTTCTTTATTTAAGTCTCTTATTTCTTTTATGCAAGTGTTGATTATTATTAAGCTGTAAAGCGCGAGGAAGATTTGTTTTTCTTTGTAGGGCTATTCACCCTCTCTAGCGAGCTGCCAAGGGTCCAACACTCTCTAGCGCATTCATAGCTTCTCTTCAGCTCTTCCGCAGCTTCTCTCCAGCTCCGGTAAGCCTCTTTTCCTCTCCTCTCCTCTCCCCTTTAGATCTCATTTCCACGAGCTTGGCCCTAGCCATCTTGCTCACGACAAACTTAGTCGGTTGTGTATAGCTCAGTCACGACCAGCTTGGCTTGCCATGGCTGGCTTGCTCGCACCCCTTAACCGCGAGCTTGGTTAGTCATAGCTAAGTTGCTTGCGGCTAGCTTGGCCCTGGTTAGCCATGGGGCTGGCCACGTGGCTGCCGCGAGCTCGGCCTAGATTGAAATAAATCTAAATTTTGATTTAAAAATTTTGTATATCTTGATTTTGCATACCATCATAGCTTTTATGCATTAATTTTCTTCCTTTGCACCAATTCTTAGATTGAATATGTTGTAGTTGTTGGATATGTATGTTAGGTCATAAATTAGGTCATAAATTTATTTTTTTAGGTATGTTGTAGTTGTTTATGAATAAGTTAATTGTATGTTACTAAATTAGGTCATAATTTATTGTATTTATGTTGGTAATGTTGGAAATTTTATGATCATTAGGATATAATGTACATGAACAAAACTTGAATGTACAATAAATTAGAAAATAGATTTATTCAAGATGAATATTTTGCTAGAGTTGAAGAGTTTGTGAACTTTTCTAAGAGTCATCCACAATATATGAATGATGCTGAGTTACGTTGGTCATGTAATTATTCCAAATGTAGAAATAAAACTTTTCATGATGAGGATACTGTGAAAGTACATCTTTGTAAAAAGGAATTTGTCCCAAATTACTACAACTGATACTATCATGGAGAGCCTTATTTGTTTAATTCAATTGGAACTTTGGTTGCTTCTTCATTTGACACAACTGCTCTAGGGGAATCATCAAATAATGACAATATAATGCAATCAATGCAATTGATCAGTCCAATATATACCAACATTGAAGTTTGACAATTATATGACATGATAAAGGCTAGTGAAAGAGAAATGTGGGAAGACATTCCATCTAGTCATTCCCAACTATCAGCTACTATCAGGTTATTGAACATTAAGGCAGAATATCATTTCTCAGAATGATGTTATGATCATATTTGTCAATTGATGTCCTCCCTGCTGATCACCTAATGATTGATAGTTTATATAGTATAAAAAAAATGGTGAGAACTTTAGATTTATTTGTAGATAAGATTAATTGTTGCATAAATAACTACATGATATTTTGAAATGAAGATAATGTACAGATTGAATGTAGAATCTAAACTTACCCTTGTTATAAGCATGATAGTCTCATACCAAGGAGGAAGAAGAAAAAAAATTACATGTAAAGTTATGTATTACTTTTCGTTAACTACTAGAATTAATGCTTATGTGCATCTGCTGCAATAGCATGCCACATGAGGTGACATCATGAGCATATGTACAAAGGAGGTATAATGTGCCATTCTTGTGACTTTTCTTTATGGAAACATCTTGATACAAAATTTTTCTCCTTTGCAATGGAACCACATAATATGAGATTAAGACTTTTTGTAGATGGATTTTAGTTATTTGGTCAGTTGGGACAACAATATTTATTTTGACTAGTTATATTAACACCGTACAACTTACCATCATGGATGTGCATAAAAGATGAATTCATATTCCTTACTGTACTTATTCTAGGTCCAATGAATTTGAAAGGGAAGACAAATATTTTCTTGCAACTTCCAATTACCCAGTTGAATGAATGGTAGAATGGAGACTCGGAGACTCGGAGACTTATGGCATTGCAATTTAAACTAATTTTATATTGCATATTTCATTATTTATGGATTATCAGTGATTTTCTACCATACTCAATATTGTTAGGATATAGAACGGCTGGTAAATTAGCATGTCCGCATTACATGACAAAGTTGGACACATTTTTATTACCTTGCAGTGGAAAGTGTCTTAGTTTGACAATCACCATAAATTTTTGTCAATTGAACACCCTGTTAGGCGAAATAAGAAAATTTTAATAAAGAATGTTATAGTCAGAAAACTTCTACGAACAATCAAGTGAGGAAAGAAATCATTGAAAAAATAGACAGCTATAGATTCCTACCAATATCTCAGCCTGATTCTAATGAGATAAATAAATACATTGTTAGACAGTATAAGTATGGTTGAAGAAAAAGAAAAGCACTTTTTGTAGAGCCATCAATTTGGGTTGGGTCTGTCAGGTTGGCTCACCTCGCCAAATAATTTAAGTAGGTTGGGTTGAAATTTTATCAATCCATTTAAAATCGGGTCGAGGAGGGCCTTTACATGGAAAGCATTTTCTGTATAGCATTTTCTACAATGCATTGATGCAATTGAGGTTACTAGATTGGTTTATAATCATCTTTATGGTAAACTTTCTTAACTTGCATTTTCCTAAGTAATAGGTGTTAAATTCATTTTTCTTTATGAATATTTTCTCTTAATTGATGAGCAACCTACGGGCTAAGCCAAGTCGTCACAGACTTTTTTATTTTATTTTATTTTTTGATGGAACCGTGGGTTGACTTGCCTAACCCATAACCCGCTTTGAGTTGGGTTAGGTTGGGAATATTTTAATCCACCAAGATGACGGGTCGGTCTGCTCTACCCCGCCAAATGGCTGACCCACCATGGATCAGCCTGCCCTGCCATGGGTCGACCCGTCTGACAACTCTAATTTTTTGGGAGTTGCTACATTAGAAGTATTTACTCATTCAACATATTTAGATGGGATGAATGTTGATAAAATTTTATTCAATAATATCTTCAATACTATGATAAATATGCTTAGAAAAACTAAAGACATTGTAAAATCAGGTGAGGAATTAATATAACTAATCAGTAGACTAGAGTTGTACTAGGATGAAACAACTAATAAATTTCTAAAGACTTGTTATACATTGGACAAAGATGATAAACAAGCTTTATGTAGTTGGTTAAAAGAAATTTGTTGGATCGAAAGCACTAGAGCGTGGGGGTCCGGGAGGGGGGGGGGGATAACACTCGTGACTTTTTAACATTTTCATAAATCGATCGAGAGTAAACGCAGCAGAAAGTAAAGTAAAGAAAAGAAATCACTATCACTTTTCTTTTACTTAGTTCGGAGCCTGTGATGAATCCTACTCCAAGGTCCGCACTTGAGAGTGCTTTCATTGTGCAATCATTAATCAGTAGAGTCATTACAAAAGCAATTCAAATTTAAGTATAGGTAATAAAAGATACCGACAACTTAGAAGAAAAAGATCTTGAGTGTAATAATCAGTAGAGCAGCGTTCTGGCGTTGTAGTGTTGTTTATCGAGCGGTGAGCAAGAGAGAAACTTCTTGGAATTGATGTATTGAAGGTTCTAGTTGAACCCTCCTTTTATAGTCTCATCCAGGGGCCTGGACTCCTCCCCGGGTGCTCCCACTGGGTTGATGTGGTGTGCTCTCATCGAAACTTCATCCATCTCTAGGCGCCCAGACCTGTTCGGGTGCTTGGACTGTGATGTAGGCCAACCTCAGCTCCTAAGGTCGCCTGCTCGATCCCATCCTGGGCTCTCGGATGTCCGAGCGCCCAGACATGCTCATTTCCAGCCTGTGTCTTTCTATAAAATAGAGTTAGTCCAACAGATAATATGTAAAGTAAAATAATATTTGACAGTCTTCGGACTGTCCAATCCTAACTTTGAGTTTTTCTGAAACTGTAGGTCGAACCAATACCTACTGTTCCCTCAACAAGGAATGTGTCATCACCTACTTCTTTTAGGAGAGTTTACCTTTTGCTAGACTAGTCTTCTTGACCATTTGGACTTTTGCTCAACATCTAAAACTTCAGGGTTTTCACCTAGCATCTTCGACCCTAGGATTTCTCGCTTGGTGTCCGGGACCTCCAGGACTTTCACCTAGTGTCCTCGACCCTAAGATTTTTGTTCGACATCCTCGATCTACCAAGACTTTGCTCAGTCCCACAGACCAGGACTCATTGCCTAGTTGCAACTAGGACTTTCCACCTGTCTAGTGTCCACTAGGACGTCTTTGCCTAGTCTCAATTAGGACTTTCACCTTTATTAAGATCACTTAGGACTTTGCTGCATGCTTAGTTATACTTGTTAGATCACATCACAGCTTAACTTTAAACTTTTGCAAATATCAAACACAAGTTTAATTAGTTAATGCTTCCACACCAACAAAATTAAATTCTCAGATGGGTATGCCTTGAATATAGCTCGGTGCAAGGATATGAATAGGTTAAAGATGTTTGGAATGAAGATTCATGACTGTTATGTGTTCATGTAAAGACTTATTCCAATTACTTTATATGACTTACTTTCTCAAAATGGTTGGTAAGCACTCACATAATTTAATCTATTTTTTTAGAGATTTGACAATAAAGTGTATTATGACGGCTGATGTGCTTCTGCTAGAAATAGACATTCCTCTTATACTATGTAAGAATAATTAGGCACATTTTCCTACCCAATTTTTTAGATTCATTGGAACATCTACCAATTCACCTACCTTACGAAGTACAATTAGTTGGTCCTATACAATACAGATGGATGTATCCATTTGAATGATTTTTGAGAAAATTAAAGAATAATATTCTTAACAAAGCAAGAGTTGATGAATCGATATATAATACTTATTTGGTTGAAGAAGCATATTCTTTCTACTCTTATTATTTTGCTGATAATGTGTAAACCATAAGTGTTCTGGAAATTCTAATGATACTCAGCTGATATACCATAGATGGTTTCTATTTTCAAGTTTTCTAATAAGTAATGGGTGCATCTATTTCTAGATGGTTAACTCAATAAGAATACCATGTTGTAAAAGCATATATACTCTTAAACTGTGATGAGGTGAAACCCTATATAAAGTGAGTAAACTTTTTTAATCAAACATTTATCCTGTTATATTTGTTTGTTATCCTTAAAATTACCTTCCATGATAGCTTGTACAAATAACAACTACAACTAGAAATTCCATCAATAGGTGTAAGTGAGACAGCTGAAAAGTTAGAAACGAAATTTGTATTATGGTTTCAAATCTATATATTTTAGAGAATAATTTATATTTCATATATCTGTATCAAATTTCCACCTAATTTATATCATAACTATTTTTATCGGCGAGCGATCATAGAATATTCAATGTGTAAAATTTTAAGATAATAAATCTTACATTTGGACCTTTTTATAAGATAACAGTGTATTCTGGATACTATGTTAATGAATTCAAATTCCACGTGGCACAACAATATTCACATAGATTAACCTATAATTTTAATGTTGCGTTAATGGATCTATTGACAATAGTAACATTGGTTTGATTACTATTGTAGACTTGATGAAATCATAGAGGTTGAATATTCTACATTACCTATAAAAAGGTGTGGGCTATTTAAATGTTCATGGTATGATCTGACTTCAAGAATAGCTACCAGAATATATGCAAACTATAATTTAGTTGAGGTTAATGCAAACAAATGGTTTAATAAGTTTGAACCATTCAATTTCACTGTACAAGTGGATCAAGTTTTTTTTTATCTTGAATACCCTACGAAGAGAAGAAAATCTAGTAAATGGTTGGCTATTTGTCAAATGAAGCTAAGTCTCGCTTGACCATAGAAATGTCGAACACCATCACTGCTCAAAACCATGATGCATTTCAAAATGATGAAGTGGAAAAACATTTAGTTGATTCACAACTTTAATCCATATCTCAATTACTTGTAGATGTTAATGTCACTTACAAATAGATAGATGATAGAGAGATGTGCATCAGTAAGGAGTTTATTGAACTAACAGAGTCTAGCGGTGAGGACTTAAGAAACTGTTAATGTTCATAATTTAGATTGTAATGATGATTAAATATTAATATTATTGTTCATTAAATAAGTTATGATTTCATCTTATTTTTTGCATATATCATCATGTTAGTAATAATATATTATGATGTGTTATAATGTTATTTTACAGATATTATCATGCAAGACCGACAGTCACACCCAGTGGCCAAATTGTGCTGAGGGTTGTTGGGGACTCATAAATATTTATGTTATTAGTACTTCAAATTTATATATGACTTTATTTATAACATATTTCTTATACCTTAATTTTTTCATGTAGTTTTACTCTAGATGGCCATCAAATTTCGACGTACATTATGGAAAAACTTTAAAAAACAAATCTGCACTTTTGGTACTACACGGAGGCATGTAGACCAGGCGATGAAGGATTTCTATTATTTGGAATTTTTTGTAAGTAAATTGAATATGTTTAGTATTGTATCATATATCTATCCCTTTTATATTAATTTGTCAACCTATTATTGTAAAAAAATATACTTGGGAGGTAGGACAGAGACTCCATTTTAAAACACTTGGAACACTTATTATGCATGACTGTGCAAAGATCTTCTATACAATTTGAGAAGTAAGGGCACGAGGCTAGCTCATGTATCAAAAGAGATCTAGACTGCATGGACTGCCACCTGGGATGCATATAGGTGGAAGTCAAATTCTGCAGCTATTCAATCAAATAGAAATACAGAGCTCGTCGGTCATTCTTCCAGATCCCGATCTATTGTAGAGCATATCATCGATTTGGTTAGTTTAATTTAAAGTTATATAAGTAAAATTTAATTTATTATTGAACTTGTATAAATTTGATGCTACTTTTTTTGTGTATATATGCAGGAACATACTTTATAGAGACAGTCCACTTGTTGAGAGATATTTAACAATACTTACAAGAAGATGACACATTTGTCGATACTCGATCCCGGAACATAGACGTAAAAATATTAACTTTATTACATATGACCATTAACATTAGCTTTAGTAATTCTATAACAAATATTAATCAAATACTTTTCTTCACACAAGAGAAAAAGACTAATAGAGTGATCCAAATATCTCAACCACTAGTAGAGAGAGGGGAGTCACAAGCTATATTCACTGAGGTAAAAAATGACATTTATTATGATGTTGTTGGTGGAAGAACAAAGAACTCCTCCCTTTACGACCTTGGCTCTCAGGCTAAAGTGATATTTTATCGTTTGAGGACTTCTAGGGGCCATCCTAATCCTTCTCTACTGAGATGCAATGGTTAAGACAAGAAAATTAAGAACTGAGGGATCGACTAGAGATAGTGGAGCAAAGGATGGCCGACTAGGATGTAAGGGATGATATTGCTTTGTCCAATATACGAGTAGTCATTGCTCAATTTACCGCATCACAACATCGTTTGGAGTTACAAGAGACTCAAGACCCACGGGACCATGTTTAGTAGCTCATTATGAGGTTTGTTCAACTATAACTTTTTTATTTGTATCATAATCAGTTTTGATATTATAATCTACTAAACTTTAATTGTATTACATTTTCTTAGGAATAATTTATCGCTATTGATATATTCTATATATCACCACCATCAAATATCCAAAATATTATTCAGGTATCTCTTTTTTTTTTTACATGTAAAATTAGCTATATATTCATGTTTTTAGTGTATTGTTCTCATTGTTGATTTTTGAATCAATTTGTCTCCAATGATTCTAATAATAATCTCTTGTATTTTACTTTTTTTATAGGATTTGATAGTTTTAGCTAATAAAATTGTATTTGGATGTCTTTGTAGTAGATTATGGACATGGTTTGTATGTCTTTGAATTTGTGCATCGTTATTGGATTTGGACAGTTTATTGTGGATACTTGTGATAATTTATATGGATTTGGATAGTTGATTGTGAATGTTTATGATATGTTTGTATCACAATTTGTTTATGATTGTTATGAGTTTGTGAATGTATCATTGATTTTATTGTTTGTGTATGGATTATAATGAGTTTGTCAACATATAGTTGATTGGATTAGTTGTTTGTGTATGGATTGTGAATATTTGTGTATAGTGTAATGGAATGTAAACAGGATTTGTATTGATGATTAGTGATATGAAAAATATAAATGGGGTAATTGCAAATATCAAAACAGAATCTATGAAATTTTTTGAATATTAGTGATAAAATTAAAGGTTTTGTTAGTAATTATCATAAATTAAACAATGCTTTATTTATGACAATTACTGATGAAATCATAAATTTTGTTGGTATATACTGACGGAATTTATGATTCCATCGGTAATGGAAACAAGTTTTTGTTTACTATCTAGCGATAGAATCTATGTTTTCATTGCTAATTACTGACATAATTTTTTTCGTCGCTATATTTAGCTGCAAAATTATGTTCCTTTGCTAATCATGGTGGCAGAATCGTAAATTCTGTTGCTAAAATCGTCTATGACCTAATTTATTCAGACGATCATATGTCTGTTGTAATTTCGTCGCTAAACCCAAATAGCGACGGAAATATCCATCGTTAATACTATTTTTTTTTTGTAGTGTTAGTGTTGGAAATTTGAATGGAAACAATAAGAGATGGATGAAGGAGACTTTATTATGTATTAGTTTTTAGTTCTACATTAGGAGTCTCATGAATGTATTATTGGTTTATATTGTATCATATGCATTGATGTTTTGGACATATATATGAGAAGATGCTCTCTTTGGCTCATGGGGGTGCAGGGGTTGCAAATATAGGGCCTAGATTAAATTAAACTAAGTTAATTTGTGTGCAAGCACGATCTGAGGACGTTGAATGTCGGATCCGTTAGGGCAAGATTTAAGTGTGTATGATTAATGATGAATTCATAACTGACCGAGTGACAACTACTGATAAGCAAAAATCTTCCACCCACATTCTACACTTTTCTCTTTGTCATGAACCCTCTCGGCAACTCTACCATGATAGCATTTGGGGTACTCTCTTAGTTCACCATGAATAACTTGTACTAGGTTGTGTTCGTGGTCTTGTCGTTGTATCCTGGGAAACAGACATCCAGTATAACCTTGTAGCACTGCCGGATAGGTCAGCTCGACTAAGTCTTCTATGCAACCCAACTTTTAGGTCATCTCAATAGATTTGAAGTTGAACTTTGAGTATATTTCAATTCAGCAATTTTCCCTGTAATCTCCGACTAGCAATCTTCATTGTGGACGATTGTCCGACAATTATATGCTTGTTGATGGATCAAGATTTGTCTACTACTAATGAAATGCTTATTTGTGTAAGCTGTGACATGATATATAGAACGCTCTTGTTCAAGTAGACATTTGCTCATTCTTCTTGAATCCTCCATGATACAGACCGGAAGCCAACCTTAGCAGCATTTCTACCCACAATCTTAGCCATGATACCTCTAACAATTTTCATGATTGCTAATGTTTTATGCGACTAGATAAACTACTCTGTTATTGTCTTGTAGCTTACAAGAATGTAATGTAATCCACAATCTTCAATATGTACATATCTTCTCAGTTCATACATATGGTTGCCTTCTCATTACTTGGCTTCACCACAACCTCACTTCCATTTAGGCAAAGGCAAGATACTGATTCTTATGTTCAAGTTTTATCCAATTTTAAATCTGAACTTGAAAATGCTGAAACAAGATTGTAATTTACTTCTACTTCATTAATTCTCATGTTTCAGACATGCAAGTTGGCTTGCCAAGTTGAAGAAATTATTTAAGAGCAAGTGGCACTGCTAGAGCAGGTTGGAGGCCACCCTAAGCTACAAGGAAGCTATCAAGCTTAAACAAAGCTCTTTCCACATGAAACCAGTAACAACTGATCCTTCAGTGAGGCCATGGACATGGTCCCCAGTTCCTTCTTTGTCTCTCCTTAGTAGACTTATTGTCTCTCTGATTTTATTCTCATCAGTTTGCATGCAGTGCGGCATGCAATGTATGTCTCTACATGTTCATACTATTCAATAAATCAGAAGAGTTTCTTGACTTATTTTTATCTATTTATATTCTCTTTTCAACCCCATGAAGCTGAAGCTTCTCCTCCTGGATTAGAGTCGTATAGCCTTTTTCTCCTCTCCCTTGCCATTTCTTCAAGCACCAAGTGATCATGCCAGAGAAAGAAAACCAAGGAGAGGTAAGCACTCTTTCCTCTGCAATTTGCTTGCACGAATCAATCGAGAAAGGCTCAATATACCTTCATGAGCAGGTCTTGTGGCCTAGATTGGTGGCAAACAAGCTGCTGAGATGGCCGGTCGGGAGTAACTCATTTGTCACAGACTTCTCTTGCTCCCAAACGTCGCTCGATTTCATCGATTTCGACCGACTGATGATTCCGAAGCAGCTAGTTGGTGATCAGAAGGACACTAGGAAATACAAGTAAATGATCAGAAAACTCAACCTCTGTCATTTTTTTCCTGGGCAATTCTAATGCCGGTAACTTACTGTTCCAGACTATTTGTTGGCACTTGGAATGTCGGTGGAGTTCTGCCTTCGGATGATGTGAGCTTGGAGGACTGGTTGGACATACACAACAACTATTATGATATCTATGTGTTGGGGTGAGCTTTAGTCAATATCTTCTCATCCCAATGCACTCTTAACCGAACGAGTCGATTAAAATTTGGTTGCAGGTTTCAGGAAATCGTGCCGCTCAGCGCGAAGAATGTGCTCGGTAAGGAGAAAATGAGGATCCTTGCGCAGTGGAACTCACTGATAAGGAAGACGCTGAACAAGTTTTCATGTGGTCTTGGAGGAAGAGAAGGCAAGGCAGGGGAGAAGCAGAAGGTGCACCCGGTAAAGGAAGGCTGCAGCTCTGACGGCGGCGGATTCCTGACGGATTTCCACTGCATTATAAGCAAGCTGATGGTCGGCGTTTTGGTGTCAGTGTGGGTGCGTCATGAACTTCAGTGCTACGTTCGCCACCCGGCGGTCGCCTGTGTTGGCTGTGGCATCATGGGATGCCTCGGAAACAAGGTAGTCAGTCCATGTCTTTCATTGAAGTTTCTTTTATTCAGATGGATCATCGGACTTGAGCTTGCATGTAGGGCGCTGTTTCGGCCAGGTTCTGCCTCCATGAGACGAGCTTCTGCTTCGTGTGCTGTCATCTGGCTTCAGGTGGAAAGGAAGGAGACGAGATGAATAGGAACTCAGATGCCATGGAGATTCTCTCAAGAACCAGCTTCCCTCGAGGTCCCTCTCTTGATTTGCCACAAAAAATATTTAACCATGAGTAAGTCTAACCGCTCCACATAATCTAGTGCAGAATACTGCAAGTTGTTTATTATTTTCAAAAAAAAATTGATCAGACCAATAATTCAGTTTTGGGGTACTGAATGCAGACGAGTGATCTTGTTGGGCGATTTGAACTATAGAATCTCTTTGCCTGAGGCCATGACGAGATCACTGGTGGAGCAAAAGCAGTGGAACACATTGCTTGAGAAAGATCAGGTAACTCTCACTCTTGATTGAAGTTATGATCTCTGCTCTGTTTTCACTGAGGACATTGGCTGCAGCTCAGAGCAGAGTTCTCCAAAGGAAGGGTGTTCGAAGATTGGCAAGAAGGTGGCATAACATTCCCCCCTACATACAAATACTACCCGAACTCCGACGACTACTACGGATGCATTCGAGGCCAAAAAGGCGAGAAAAGGCGAGCTCCGGCATGGTGAGATATTGATGATATTGGGTTGTTCAGGGTTGGCATTTCCCGTTTACTTATTGAATTATCGAGTGTGACTTTGTACAGGTGCGATAGAATTCTTTGGCACGGAGAAGGAATTAAGCAAAAGCGATACGAGCGGTGTGAGTCAAAGCTCTCCGACCACCGACCAGTGCGAGGAATCTTCACTGTCAATGTGGACGTCCCGGTGAGTCTGAACTCGCTAAGAAGAATCTTCTTCTCAGAAAGGTTTCATTCTGGAAGAAACGGATTATTTGAGGAAGATGATCACAGTATTGAAAGAGCAAACAATCGCATTCACTATAGTCTGTAGCTTTCTGCATGCTAGCGAGCTACTTCATATCCAGGCCTCTCACTATGGATTTTTATGATGGCATCATAGTGAGATTTGGTTATATAAACCATAGATTTTGTTGAACATATATATATATATATATATTCAATGAATAAATTCTTCCATTTGAGAAGTTTTAGACTATTAATTCTAGTATGTGTTACTTAGATCTGGAGGAGGAGAATGAATACGTATGGATCTCAGGAATTTCTGGAATGCATGCAAATGCTGAGCTAGAATTCAGTTATGTGGCTCACACTATTCTAAGGTTTAGTGGGGATTGATTTGACCTTCTTTTGCTTAATTATTACAATTGGAGGTCAGAAATTGAACAAAAGAAGATTTCACTAATCCCAAATAGTCCGGTATTATCGGTTTTACGATAAAATATAAACAAATAAATTAGAGGAGGGACATTTTATCTTAACACAATAACTCTTTGTATGTTAGAGATCAGACACCCAATAAAATATTTTGTACTCATTAAAAAGTTCTAAAAAAACATGATGATAGAAGGCCGTTCAGATATACTATCATACATTTACTATATGTGTCACGCTATGGGGATGGAATGCAATAAGCTTGAGATCATTCGCAAGGTTGTTCTTCCTAGAAGAGAATTAACAGACTTGACCGGATCAAATCATCGAATCAAATCAAATTAGTATTAGAATTTTAAAATAATTATTTTATAATTATTAGAATAATTTTATTATTTATTAATTGGTCAATTGACTAAGTCTTTCTTAAACATCATATAGTACTGTTCTTAGGATAAATATCAATGAATAATAAATTTTATTATTATTTTCCTATTATTTCTTGCTCTGCCTTCTTCTTTATGACCAGGACCAACTATTTCTGAAACTCCAATTCGGGAAACAAATTTCAACTAACAATTCCTCAATAGATGAAGTTCTAATCCTTGTGGTTTGTCCTTTTGTCTTTCCAAGAATAACTGTCCTAAAACTTCAGCTGGGCATGCAAATATAGAAATCATGCTAAGGGTCATCAGCTAATCGAACAGGCATCGATGCATTTCTGCAATTACAACGGACTAAAAGAGCAGACACATCGATGAGTTACATCGATGACTTGCCAAAAAACCGTATAAAAAGTAAAATTAGTTTGTTTGATAGAAGCGGCCGGCCGGTTCTGAGGATACAGTGGACCAGTGTTAACCGGCCAGTTTTCCTTCCACCGTTGAAAGCAGATGGGTGGATTGCTCTGTGGGGGACCAGCCTCATCCAGTGACCACCACATTAGAAAAGGCCAAATCGGGCAAACGCCTGATAATACTCCGATTCACTATCAACTTGGAACGGGCAGGCCAGCGTCATATGCAACAAGTCCAAACCACAGAACTCCATTCATCATTCAAACAATTTACAGCCCCCGCTCGAGTGATAAGCAGACGCAACTCAGCTCAGCTAGACACTGGCTCACAAATACAATTATATTTCATAAAAGAATGATCAATTTAACAATGTGGGACTAAGAGAGTTTCTTATGGGGCCACCGGCCACGTGAGAAGGCGTTGGTTCACCTGGGTTAGTTTACAATTTGGACGGAAGATTTAGACCTTGCTTTACTGCATCCGAGCATGACGGTGGCCTGACCGTCTCCATCCGACGGATAACGCTTTTCAAATGTTAAGTCTCTGTACATTTGATTTATATGAAATGTAAATTTAACCTAACTTAATTTATTTTTCTAAATTTACAACATGAAAAATATAATATACTTCCCCATATTTTTCATTTTAAAATTTAGTACATAAAATTTTTAGGAACCATTGACTAGATAATTGACTGAACAATTATCATTTGATTTAATTATCTATTTTAATTAACTTAACTTCCAAGAGAATAATAAATATTTTATCTATTTAATATTTTGTTATGCTTATTATGTTTGTATGTATTAGACACGTCTTAGGTGGTGCTGGAAATTAGTTTCAAGGTTCATTCGGGGCAGTGTGGTGGCAGTGTGGTGGTTGAAACATAAGGTATTGTCATATAAAATTTTAGGACCAAAACTCGACGTATTCCAGCATGTCTTCCTTCGTGACTTGGGCACATGTACTAACGACTAGTAGACATTCTCCATGTTGGCCTAGGAACGGGTTGATAGGGACGTTGGAGGGCTAGCGAATCACCTTTTTGCCATATGAAAATTAGTTTCTATAACTAATTAGTCGATTAAATATACCAATAAACTAATTTCTGAGTAAATTATGTTGGGACCGGTGACATTGCTAGAGGAAGAGGTGAATAACGATTCACTTGGGCTAGAGGAAGAGGTGAATAACGATTTACTTGGGCTCTTTCGTCGATTGTGTGTTCGCCTATAAGATGTTAATGCGTAGCAATAAAATAAAATAAACATAGAAACAAAATACAAGTATAGAGACGCCATAATTAAGGATGACAATTTCACCCGAACCCGATGGAGGATCCAACATCCGACCCGAATGGAGGAAGGTATGGAGGGACTATCAATACCCGATACCCGATCCGAATACCCGATTAAATAATATATATACATATATTAAAAAAAAATATTTTTCTAAAATCAACTTACTATTTTTTGTTGATATTAGTAGAAAGACTATATAGATGTTTAATCTATTTTTTTAATTATATATATTTTTTAATAGAATGTTAATTTTAATATATATTTTTTTAATGATAATAGTTCAATAGAAAGAAGAAAACTTATACGTATAGAAGATATCCGATCATTTAATGGGTATGGGTATACCCATAGAATATTCTATAACCGATAAGTATGAATACGAAGGATATAGAATTCGATCTAAATCTGATCCATTGTCATCCCTAGCCATAATTTTACATGATTTGAAATCCCTTATTCCTACTTTACGGTCTAATATCCCAGTGGTAACATCACTATGTTTTCTCCCTCTTGGATATCTTCTAGAAATGGAGAAATCTGTTACAGGACTTGTTTTTACAAGCAAATACAAGCAAAATACAAACATAAAGATGAAAGCACATATAATGTAAACAAACAATTTACAGAAAATCTATATTATGTTGATTGCTTTTTGGTGCAGGAAGTTATATAGAATTTTATTATTATTTTTAATAATTTTTATATTTTTAGTATTCAAGTCATTTTTAGGATTTAAAGTATTTTTGATAATTTTTATTTTTTTATATATTTTGAGTTATTTTAAGATTATAAGTTTTTTTTATTAGAATTTCCTTCCTTTCTTTACTAGATGAGAATTGTTAATAATTTTCCTTTTATTTTAGAATTTATTTTCTTTCTTTATAAAATTAGAATTGAAGTCTATATTTCTTTCCTTTCTTTTTTAAGTGTTAGTTTTGAGTCTATAAAAGTCACGTTTAGATGTTTAAAATTAATCCTCTATTATTGAATAATATTTCTTGTTTTCGAAAATACTTAGAGGACAATAGTTTTTTTCTTCTTGTATTTTTCTCAATTTTCTCTTTTTGTCACCCGACAGAATAATCGCTATCCTGTCTAGCTTTACTTTTGAAATGTGTCCCCCAACACCTCCAAAAACTAGCACTACAAGAAAATATAGCTTCATCGATGACAAATTTCGTTTTTAAAAGTCATTTTTCTGTCACCAAAGAATATTTGAGATGAAATATTCCTTTTTAAATAGTCCTTAGTGAAAACTCCGTGGCTAAATTTTAGATAAAAATATTCCGTCTTTAATTTCAAAAATAGATTGAAAATCTGTTTATGAATTTATTTTTATTTAACCAAATGAAATTAATTAAAAATACAAATTCAATTTCTAATTTTTTTTGAATCCGCCATTAGTCTCTGGCAAACTACGTAACAAATATAATTTTAATCAGTTTATAAATTTATTTATAATTCTATTTATAAATTCATATATAAATTTTGGCTCAAATTTTATTTTAAATTCGTCATTAATAGTTTCAAATAACATACCAAATATGATTTAAATCGATTTATAAATCTATTTATAGTTTTATTTATAAATCTATTTATAATTTTATTTATAAATCCGTATATAATCTCATTTTTAAATTTATTACTAAATTTATATTATATTATATTTTTATATTTCTCATCTACCTAATACTTTTAACAATCACACATTTCAAAAAATTTTAAAATATTTAAAACAATTAATTTCTAATGCAAAAGTATCATCAATTAATATTAAAATAAATAAATATTCACATCATCTAAATAAATAAATATTCTATTTACTAACTTCTTGTTGGACTTCTAATCGGTAATTGTCTAGTCAATCGTGACACAATTGAATTTTTTCACTATCAAGCACCAGGTCAACTGTGACCCATTTAAACTTTTCACTGCCAAATATCTAGTCAACTTTGTCATACTTACTTTTCGCTCAATATAATCATCAACCATTGACACCTATCTTGGTTAACCTTAACTTGAAATCAATTGCACAAAAAAATCTCTCACTCTAACCATATTTTTTTCCTTGCACCTCGCTCTACCATTAAACATCAAAATCCAATTTGTGTCAATTCGAGTTTAGTCAACTTTGACCAAAGATCAATTGCACAAATAATATTCTTCTTTTTGATTTTTGATAATATATTTAAGTTAAACTAAATCATTAATCCAACTTTTCACATCGTATGTCAAAACATATATGAATATTTCTAATTTAAATCCTTAATTCTGATTCCCTTCACTACAATAACATTGATATTTAGCAACAAACTATTTCATAGCTAACATATTGATATTTGCCGCTTACAAATATTTGCGACGATAACTTTTCGTCACTAGTATCGTTGTTATAAGCTTGTCGTAAACACATGTTAGCGACAATTTTTTATATTTCATCGCAAATTGTTTAACGACGTTACATGAACTGTCGCTAACCCATATAATTCGTTGTTAAATAGTTTGCGGTGATTTATAATTTTCGTTGCTAATATAACTGTTAGCGACGAATATAAGCAAAGTCATCACCAATGTTTGCTAGGAGTTAGCTTAATTCATCGCTAAAATAAATATTAGTAACGATATATTTACCATTCGTTGCTAAAATACGGGAATAGCAATTCGGCCAACAATATTTCGTCACTAAACCATCGTAATTCGTCGCTAAACCTATCGTAATTTGTAGCAAACATTTACAATAAGTTGTGATACATTTGAAGAGTTAGCGATGAACTTAGCTAATTCGTTGCTAACATGAAGGGTTAGTGACGATTAATTATATTCATCCATAACCGTTGCTTTTAAGTTTTTTTTTGTTTTCAATCATATCCTATATACAAATTTACAAACTCATATAATCATCACAACTCTAACAACAATATTCACAATAATCACAACTCTAACAACAAAATTCATAAACTTATACTAAAAACTATTTCATCCATTTAACACCTTCACATGCATTAACTTGACTAAAAAATTGAATACAAAAAAATTAGTACAACGGTTATGTATCTCTTTTTGTGCTTCTTCAAATCTGGAGGTATAATTTCCTGTAATGTCATCTGCATTAATATCATCTAATTGAGGCTCACTTGTTGATATTTTTTGTATTTCTTAAATCAATAAATATGTCTTTAAAATCATCTTCTTCAAAATCATAATCATGTTTCTTTTCATAATATTTATATTAATAGATGATGTAGTAGTTTCTCCATGAAAGTTCCAAACTTTATATAATTTATCAAATCTCTACCAATATAGATGTCCTTAAATATAATTCAACTCGTATTTAAACAAGTTGCCACATTTTCTACATGGACAACGAATTTTAAACTTATCATATAATTCTCTCTGTCACCTTTAAAAACTGATTTAACCCATTTATATATTCAAGACTAATTTGATTCTCAATCATTATCTAACTTTTATCCATATTTATAAAACTGGATTAAACATTAAAAAATCATATATTTAATAAATAACTCTTATAAATAAGTTTATACACTTTAAACATGATCCATTGCGTGAAAATAATTAACATTTGAATTACATCATAATGAGTTGATAAAAGAGCTAGCCATATGAACATAGAGAACAAGCATTGCAGCAGAAAATAAAGAGCTAGCCATAAAAGCTTGATTTGGGATCGAATATTGTATGCTTCTCTTTAGAATTGGTCTTGGCTATATATATGGCATCGCAAGCTCACATTCTTGCCCCATGACTAGCAAATCCTAATTAACCTCTATTTGCACGTCTAGGTCTATCATGACACTTTCTTAAATCTTAATGACACTTTCTTATTTTTTTTTTCCATAGAGGATGTTGAAAGAAATATTTCAATACATTCAGTTTAACAATATATAATCACAAGACTATCATTTATCCTTGGCCTGTCTCTTTCCAAGTCTTTGTGGAAATACTACAGTTCTGTAAAAACAAGAAAAATAGAAATAATTAAGATGAGCAAGAGAATCACAAAACAAGATTGAACTGTGCTAAAATTGCTTACGTGGTTTGGCAAAGTTTCTTATTCCCACGGCCAACTGATATATGAGGTGCAAACCTCTTTCATAAGACGAAAAAAAAATCCAAAGAAGCAAGAAGGAGCAGAATATTAGACGAAGCATGGGCAAAGTGTATCTCTGATAGCAAAAACTTACTGGCATCGGGTTGGAGCAGGAGTCATCGGAGGAGCCGGAGCAAGAAAGAATGAAGATTCACCGGAACAAGGAAGATTTGCCAGATTGTGGGTGGAGGAGAGAGCACGGCAGGTCGGAGTAGGAGTCACCAGAGCCGGAGCAGGAAAAAATGAAGATTCGCGGGAAGGAAGATTCGCCATACTGTGGGTGGAGGAGAAGTGAGAGCAGCGGCAGAGGAAGATGAGGCTGCTTGGGGAAACGCTAGGACTTAAAACTTAAGGATTAACGGTGAATTTTTCAATTTGCTGCTAAAAATCAGGGTTTAGCAGCGAATTTGAAAATTTTGCTCACTCACAAGGTTGTTCCTCCTGGTTTATGGCCAGGAACAACTATTCTGAAACTTCAATTCAGGAAATAGATTTCATCTAACAACTCCTCAATAGCTGAAGTTCAAATCCTTGTGGTTCGTCCTTCTGACTTTCCAAGAACAACTGTTCTAAAACTTCAGCTGGGCAAATACAATATAGAAATCATGCTAAGCGATTGCTCTGTGAAACCAGCCTGAAGCAGTGCCCTCCACATTATGAAACGGTCAAACCAAGCTTTCGCTCAGTTACATCGATTCACTATCAACTTGGAATGGAGAGGCCAGCTATCATACAACAGATCGACGCCACAGGACTCAACTTTATCATTCAAATCATTCATTGCCCCCGCTTGAGTGATAAGCTGACGCAACTCAGCTCGGCGAATGGAGCGTTTACAAAAACAAATATCCTGTCATTAAATAAAACACAATGTAACAATGTGGGACTAACAGAATTTCGTTTCGGGCCACGTGAGAGGGCGTGACGTTGGTGTTCGCCTGGGTCAGTTTAATCTGGACGGAAGATAAGACCTTGCTTCGCAGTGGCCAGGTCGTCGTCTAATGGCCGGCGGATGGAGACGAAGGATACACCTTCCCATCAGTGCTCTCCTTCCTGCTGCATGTGCACTTCTCTTACTGATTGTTGCTGATCTATTTGGAATTTGAATCACATAAAGACCGATGAAGATGGTGTCAGTGTTAACGGAAAGACAACTTTGACACACCCTGTGTATGTGCGTTAGAAAAATAAAGCTTAATGTGGAACCAAATTAAAGGTCTGTAGTAACAGACCCAGTGGTACTTGGGTCTTGCACACACTCAGACAAATACACGGAGTATTAGATACCAAAAATCAGGGAAAATGTCCCCGGCATAGGCCCTCTGACGCTCAAGTCAGGTCCTTTTTCCCCCGGCAAAACAGTGTACGAAGGAAGGAAAAAAATGGTTGAAAATGTGTACGGATGTGAGCATACCTGGCCAATGAAGAGGACCTCCCTTTTTATATGACTCTACCTGCCTCTTGAGATGATCGCTGCCAGAGAATATTGGATGTCAGGGCATGTCGGATGAGGGAGGATGTCAGGCGACCTTCCATTGGTAGGAGGAAGGTTCCACTCTCAGTGTGTGGCAACACTAGAATATTCTCTGACTTACAACAGTTATTCTCTGATAGGAGGTTATGATTCTCTGACACTGTTGTCGCTTAGCGTTATCCATCCCGCACAGGTTAATACTGTAGACAGCTTGAGATGATTGCTCAGATGTGGCGCAAGGGCTAAGCCTTGATGAAGAGGATGAGCTGTGTCGAATCGGACGGGGCACATCTGAGACTGTCACCAGGAACCTGCCTTCATGACTTGACTGCTGAAGAGCTGGTCAGGGGTTGTCAGGTAGAGGTGCCAGGGCCATATGTAAAGCCTGAGCTAGGACGATCCGATCAGTAGGAGGCAGGCCAAGAACTAGTCGAAACCCCGTGCCAGGGCTTAGACCCGCGGTCCCGCCTGCTTATGACCGACTGGGAATTATACGGTTGGTGACGAGGAGGCCTAACTCTCGTTTTCCCTTGATTGTTAACCGTCATGTTCTCTTGACCATTGACTGCTACGTCCACTTGACTATTGACTTTCTGGCCTTATCGGGCCCCTCATTTACACACTGTATCACAAGTCTGCCATCCAAGTATAATCGAAGGAGACTCAAGTCTGACTGACTAGACCCCAGTCCACTTATGTCTCGACCCGCATACAAAGGATTGGGGTGTGGCTGACTATCTTTACAAATGTTGAATCCTCCTTCAGTATGGAAGCGACTTGCTGAACTCTCCCTATACCACTGCTCCAGTACCGCTATTAGCCAGGTGATGTTGGCACTGTTTGAGCAGATGGGAGCAACACAAACGCCTGCTATGTCGAAGAGTGAGGCATGGGTAGAGCGAGGTGTTGATTGAGGAGGGTATTGCCTCAGGGAAAGCACCCAGTTTATTAACAAGTAGTTACGAAAGTCATGCTCTCTTATAACTTGCCCTGGGGCAAGAGTCTAGGGCCCGAATGAGAGGTCATTGGTCGCGAGAGCTATGCTCGCTTATAACTCGCATTAGGGAGAGAGTTTGGAACCCGACCAAGAGATCATTGGTCGCGAAAGCATGCTCACTTATAACTCACACTGGGGAGAGAGTTTGGAATCCGATTGAGAGGTCATTGGTCGTGAGAGCATGCTTGCTTATAACTCACACTGGGGCGAGAGTCTAGAACTCGACCGAGAGGTTGTTGGTTGCAAGAGCTATGCTCGCTTATAACTCGCATTGAGACGAGAGTCTGGAACCCGATTGAGAGGTCATTGGTCGCTAGAGTATGCTCACTTATAACTTGCATTAGGGCGAGAGTCTGGAACCCGACCTAGAGGTCATTGGTCGTGAGAGCGTGCTTACTTATAACTCAAACTGGGGTGAGATTCTGGAACTCGACCAAGAGGTCATTGGTCACGAGAGCATGCTCGCTTATAATTCACACTGGGGAGAGAGTCTAGAACTCGACCAAGAGGTCGTTGGTCGCGAGAGCATGCTTGCTTCTAACTTGCACTTAGGCAAGGGTCTCGAACCCAACCAAGAAGTCGTTTGTTGCGAGAGCATGCTCCCTTCTTAACTTGCATTAAGGCAAGAGTTTGGAACTCGAACGAGAGGTCGTTGGTCGCGAGAGTTATGCTCGCTTATAACTCACACTAGGCTGAGAGTTTAGAACCCGACGGAGAGGTCGTTGGTCGTGAGAACATGCTCACTTATAACTCGCACTGGACAAGAGTCTAGAACCCTACTGAGAGGTCATTGGTCATGAGAGCATGCTTGCTTATAACTTCCACTAGGGCGAGAGTTTGGAATCCTACTGAGAGGTAGTTGATCACGAGAGCATGCTCGCTTATCAAAAACTTTCCAAAAATGAAATTTCCTTACAATATAGGAAACTTTCCAAAAATAAAAAATCTTAATAATTTTATAAAAATTCTAAAATTAATTACAACACAAATTACAAACCGTAAAATAATTTTATGATCATGTAGAAACACGATCAGGCTCAGATACCATTGTTGGGTATGCCCGATGTGGTGTGTGCTAAAACACGTTTTGTAAATATGCACAGTGGGTAATAAAATAATAATAATTCCTAAATTATTATATCACATGCACCACACGCATATAAGGATACAACATGCCAAATATGATCGCATAATTAAATTTTATGAAAAGTAAATTTACGCTTAGTGTGCCTTACGGATGACCTGTAACGAGAAGGGCATCAATCGTAGCGACATTATCGAACCTCGCCTCTATTCGTATCCATGTCGAGCTCTTCAAGACAACTCCTTGAATACAAGCCTCTCTTTCGGAAGTTACTAGTCACGAGGGAAGAAGAGGGATCAAGAGGAAAAGAAACACACAAGGGAGAGTGTTCTCCCTTGTGGTGGTCACGGCAACAAGGAGAAGAATTCTCCTTGTTGTGGGTGGCGGCAAAGAGAGGGGAGAGAGGAGAAAAGAAATTGGATTAAGGGTTTCCAAAAATCCTTACAAGTCAATTAATGATCTCATGTGTATAATTTTCTCTTAACCATATCAATATATTGCCCTCATTAATGAGTTGGATTAGAAAGCTCAAATCCAATCTATTAGCCCTTAACAAAAAATTAGTTCATTAACCCCTTGGTTTGGTTCACAACTAAACCAAGTTGGTTCATGACATCTCATGATTAAACCAAATATGGTCCAACTCTCCCATAAGAAATGTGGCCCATCTGCGCTTCCATTGCGACAAATATTTCTATATTTATCTTATGCATGATACAACCAAACATTTATCTCTTGATCTAAGAATCATATTCTTTAACTTGTTTTACGTCTTTTAGAGACTCGTTAGTTCGTATGACCCAATAGGTTTCCGATTTATCTTGGTCGTCCATAATTAACTACTTAATTATAGAATGATCATGAGCAGCACCTAGTAGTACATTATGATCCCCAATTAGCTGGAAAATTATAGTTGATCTTAGAATTAATTCTAAACTCTTCAACAGCTACAGTCAGTCGTGCCTTGTTCCTTTCACTCGTCTTGTGCCCACTTGGTTCAAGACATGGTCTATGTGTTTTGTCCTCACTAGGCTGACTACGACATACCTACCTCAAGTAATACTTCCTTATTCTACGGATTCAAATTACTCGTACATGTGTACAAGAGTCTTGCACTCTTAACATGTGATGTTTTGGCCAAAGACTTTGAGTAATAATCCTAACGAGTGGTCATAGGGTATGCGTCTCCTCACAAGGAGCGGTGAATCCTCTATGGCTATCTAAACACTTTCAGGCACTTCAACTTATGTACAATCATCCCGGGTCCACACCTCAATGAGATGCTTGCTTAAGATGTCAAAATATAAGTCTCCATGACCAAAATGACTTATATACCTCAAGTCAAAGGAAACTCGCACTCGTGCTACAGTAAGAAGTAGGGGTGTAATCGAGTCGAGCCGAGCTGAACTCTTGAATGTTTGAGTTTAGCTCATTTATAATCGAACCGAGCTTCAGCTTTATTTAATAAATATATTCATGGCTCACAAGCTTATTCGAGCTTTTATCGAGCCTAAACGAGCTTAATAAAAATAAATTATAAATTTAAATATTTATTAAATTTTAAATTATATATTTAGAGAAAATTATAATATTCTTATTAAAATTTATAATTTTATTCTAATAAATAAATTTAATAT
>JBBMJZ010000081.1:13695219-13722585 GCA_037833815.1 Zingiber zerumbet | reverse complement strand
TAGCGCTTTGAATTCGACAGCCAGATCTCTGCCTAGGTCTTCGCGACCCTAGATCGAACAACTTTGGTTAGCCGACCCCACGGTTTATAAACACGTCGCGTCGCCCTCCTCCTCTACGCTTCTTCGTTTTTGACCTTTTTTGCGCTTCTCCGTCTAGGTTCCAGCGATATTCTTTCTCTCTTGCTCCTCCGATGACCTTTCAGTAAGCTTCTCTTCCCTTTGATCGCATCTTTTCATCGTCTTCTTTGCTTTTTACGATGGCGAGTTCTTCACAACCTCCCATCGGTGTCCCTGGGCTTTTGTACACCTCTACTGAGTCTATGTTTGACACCGGTGATGCTGAGAGCCTGATAGTCGCGTATGAATTCCCTCCCAGTTATCAAGTTTTTCTTTCTTCTCCTTCCGATCAGCCAACGCTCCACCGCCCGGCTATCTTTGTTTCTTTAGGGATCAATTTACCGTTAGTCTGCGGTTTCCCATTCACCTCTTCTTTACTACCATTTGTAAATACTTTCACATCTCCCTTTATCAATTAGTGTCGAACTCCTTTCGGCTGCTATGCGGGGTAATGGTTATATTCTACCTACACAACATTCAACTCACTCCCCGAATTTTTCATTACTTTTATTATCCCAAATTGTCTGAGTCAGGGATTTTTCTTTTCCAAGCCCGAGTGGGCTTAGTTTTTTTTGACAAAATGTCGACCTCCAACAAGCATTAGAGGGAATACTTCTTTTTTGTACGCCTTCTCGAGTGACCAGACTTCCTGACCAACTAGCAGCTTGAAGTGGCGAGTCAACCTCCCTTAAAACAATACAAGAGCCGATCAGACTACCTCAACGCAGCTTCAATATTTGCCGGCCAGAAATATGAGATCCACAAGTTGCTGCTGGAGAGTGTCCTCTATATTTTTGGATTGAGTTTGATCTGTACCCAGCTTCCGTCCAGCCTAGGTATGCAACTTCTTCACTCTTTCCTTTGATTCTAACTGATTTTTCTTCCTCTTTTGCAGCTGAAGTCATGCTACGTGCGCGTCTGGCCAGCAAGGCTAAGCTTGCAGATGCTACGATCAATGTGGCGGATTTGGAGGAGTTGGAGAGCCGTGGTCTACAGTCAGTCGGCTCTCAAGAAGATCCACAAGACAAAAGCGAAGCAGCTCCAGTCTTAGTGAGTGGAGGGGCAACCAACCGGACGCCAAGAGGTGGAGCGGCTGGTGGATCACACCCTCCCGCTGAATGGTTTTCGGTTGTTCAGGTTGCACCCCCCTTGAAACAATACAAGAGCCAATCAGACTACCTCAACACAGCTTCAATATTAGCTGCCAGAAATATGAGATCCACAAGTTGCTGCAGGAGAGTATCCTCTACATTTTTGGATTGAGTCTGATCTGTACCTAGCTTTCATCCAGCCTAGGTATGCAACTTCTTCACTCCTTCCTTTGATTCTAACTGATTTTTCTTCCTCTTTTACAGCTGAAGTCATGCTACGTGTGCGTCTGGCCAGCAAGGCTAAGCTTGCGGATGTCGCGATCAATGTGGCGACTTTGGAGGAGTTGGAGAGCCGCGGTCTACAGTTAGACGACTCTCAAGAAGATCCACAAGACGAGAGCGAAGCGACTCCAGTCTTAGTGAGCGGAGGGGCAACCAACTGAATGGCAAGCGGTGGAGCGGCTGGTGGATCACACCCTCCCTCTGAATGGCTTCTAGTCGTTCAGGTTGAGGGGGTGTCAGGCTCGGCCTCCTCAAGAGAGCCACTGATCAGGCGTAAGAGGCGCTGGGCGGAGCTTTCATCGGGCTCAGCTTCCTCAGTGGTTCAGATCGGCGAGCGGGTTGAAACTTCGACTATCACTCCCGTTTAAGAGACTACGACCCCTACGTCGTCTGATCAGACGCCATCATTATCTGGTCTGCCGCAGGGAACTCTTTGCGCATCACCAGTGGCATTCATGCCGCCACCATCGAAGGTCAAAAAATTTGGTATCCATCCGACATCCTCGGCTCGGCCTGACCTCTGCCCAATCAGCCCCGAACGGCCAACGCCATTAACGGCGGTTCTTCATCTGCCAACTGAGGAATTGCGCAAGTCTGGTAGCGCTGAATCTCGAGCCCCCAAACACCAAATAATTATCCAGGGGCCGCTCGCACAAATATGTGTTAACGTCTGAGCCCGTGCAGCGATGATGCCTCCGGGGGTGCTTGCGGACAGTCATACCCAGATGTCCACTGGAGTAAGTGGTGTTTGATCCCTGGTCGATGCTTATACTTTCCTGGTTATTCGTAGTATTGGGTAAAGAGCCTGACCATGTGCCAGAGGCTCATCTTTCTGGAGGAGGAGGACAAGAAACTAAAGGTGTTGAGCGACCAATCATCCGCCCCTTAGGAGCAGATAAATGTTGAGGTAACTAAGCTGAGGGCCGATCTGGTGAAGAGCACCGAGCTGCTTGAGGTCGAGCGGGGAAAGAGCACAGAGCAGGCCTCTCTGCTGGCTCGGCTTAACAAGCAAGTCATCACCTTTGACGCCAAGATCGAATCGGCTAATGCGAGGAAACTCTGGGCCATCGAAGACCTATACCTAAAGAATAAAGAGGCCTGGACCCTCGCTAAGAAACTCAAAGAAGCTGAGGATTTTTTGGTCGCCAAATGAAAAAGTCGGTCGATCGAAGAAACTGCCCTTCGAGGCCAACTCTCTGTATAAAATGATGAGCTGGCCACTGCGAAGGACGAGCTGGATGCCTCCCGAGCGGCTTTGAAAACTTATCAAGATGTCGAGCCTAGCTGATTTGAGGCTATGAAGAAGAACTACATCCGCTCGGACGCTTTCAATGACAAAGTCGCCGACCGGGAACTTCACCTGTTCGACCTGGGAATCGAAGGGACGTTCGGCTAACTCCAGACAGGTGACTACATCTCTGCTGCTTTATTAAGTAAGGTCACCAGTCGGGATAAGCTGACCGAATCACTGTCTGATGATACCTTAAATTAGCTTGAGTGAGGTTGAGAATTCTGCCTTTGTAAAATTTTGAAGTTTCAATAAATGCTTGTACGTCCGGCTAAGATTTATCTTTTTCTAGTATCTGTTTTTTCAACTCGTCTTTCAAAGATTGCATAAACTCGTGGCTCCTCCAATCGACAACTACTAGTCTATCTAGTTAACCGATCCATTTTGTTTTGAGAGTTGCTCATTATGATTCTGTGACCTGATTTTGTCCGCTGTATTTCATGGTCGATCATTCATCATTCTTGAATTATAAGACCGACGCGTGCCCACTCACTGAGGCAAGGGTTTAAGGTCACCTCTCAACCGATGGTAAAAACCAGGTTTAAGGTCGCTGCTAGACCGTTGATGAAGATTAGGGTTTAAAGTCACCGCTCGACCGTTGGTGAAGACTAGGTTTAAGGTCGTCTCTCAACCATTGATGAAGACTGAGGTTTAAGGTCGCCGCTCGACTGTTGACGAAGACTAGGGTTTAAGGTTGTCGCTCAACCGTTGAAGAAGACTAGGGTTTAAGGTCGTCGCTCGACCGTTGACGAAGACCAGGGTTTAAGGTCGTCGCTCGACTGTTGATGCAGACTAGGATTTAAGGTCGCCGCTCGACCGTTGATGTAGACCAGGGTTTAAGGTCGCCGCTCGACCGTTGACGAAGACTAGGATTTAATGTCGTCACTCGACCATTGATGAAGACTAGGGTTTAAGGTCACCGCTCGACCATTGACGAAGACTAGGGTTTAAGGTCACTGCTCGACCGTAGACGTACACTAGGGTTTAAGGTCACCGCTCGACCGTTGACGTAGACTGGGGTTTAATGTTGCCACTCGACCGTTGACGAAAAATGGGGTTTAAGGTCACCGCTTGACCGTTGACGAAGACTAGGGTTTAAAGTCGCCACTCGATCGTTGACGAAGACTAGGACTTTAAGGATTCACCTCAAGAGTGGTGTACTTCGTTTTTATTTATATTTACCTTGGATTCAGGAAACATACACAAATACATGTATTCACTCGTGCACCTCTCATCCGGCCCTGTAGGGTTAGAGATGATTCGCGCTCCACGGCCGCTCAAGCTGCCTTCCTCATTCATCCTCCAAGTAGTAGACGCCTGAGTAGAGCTTTTGCACGACCTTAAAATGTCCTGCCTATGGAGCTTCGAGTTTAGTGACTTTGTCAACCGACTTCACTTTCTTCCACACGAGATCAGCGACCTGGAAGGACCTCAGGATCACCCTCCGATTGTAGTTCTACTTCATACATTGTCGGTACGCCGTTAGCCGAACGACTACTTTAGTCCGTTTTCGTCCACAAAGTTGAGCTCCATTAGTCTCTGTTCGACATTTCCTCCATCGTAGTGCTGCACCCGATCGGATTTCACTCTGACTTCTACGGGGACGACTGCTTCACTGTCGTATACCAAGTGGAAAGGAGTTATGTCGGCCCCCCTCTTTCAGGGTCGTGCGAAGGGCCCACACACACTCGAGAATTTCAAAATATACAATTAATTTTAACAATTTATACCAATTAGTTTAATTAAACTTTAAAGTAATCTTTAATCAAACCTAATAACCAATTTAATTCTAAATCCAATAAAATTAAAACTAATTACGTAATTATCAACTCACCTTTAGAATTTGAAAATATAATACTTAATTAAATTAAATCAAATAAATTATTAAATCAATAATCAAATTCTTAATTAAATTAAAACAATTAACCAGAAATCAATTCTTAATTAATTACCTCTAAGTATCTTAATAAATTTGAAATTTAATCCAAAAATATCAAATAATCAAACTCAATATTTAGTAATTTAATTCAAAATTAATTGATTTATTAATTACTTTAATTAAAATTGAATTTCCTAACTTAATTCAAAACCAAAATAAATTTAACTTAAAATGATAATCTAATATAACAACTATATTAATATAAGCCAAATCAATCTAACCGAATCAAGTTTCAGAGAAAAAAAAACTTACATTGATTCTTTTGAAATGAAACATTTTACTGTATAATCAGAACAAGAATATTAATTAAAAATCATAGGCCTAAAAAGATAAATTATGTAAATACATGTTCGAATAGGTTTGATTAATTTATAGATATAAATTAATTATTAGATTAGCTAGTTAGATTAGACTTATAGTATAAAAGAATCAAGGAACTTGCCAACTTTAACTAATTAAACTAAAATCTAAATCTAAAACGTAACTAATTAAATTCAAAAATTCAAATTACATCTAAATTATATGACAACTGTTAAGATATTTTCAGATTAGAAATAGAGATAAATATAGTGTAATTCTATTTTAATATTTTTTTTAAAAAAAAGAAATATCTTTGTATGAAAATGATAATAAAGGTGACTGGACTGAAAATTAATCGCCCCCGTAACTGGTAAAGGTAGGCATCGTTGGATCAATTAGACCGGATGAAATCGATGTTTAGTTCGGCAGATGGTAATAGTGAATGCTCCGGGGCAGGGCTCGACCGCTAGTTTCAGTTTGTACCTGGTTAGGGCAGGCTCCTCGAGCAGCGAAACTAGGCGTCGCCCTTTCTCCGGCGCCGGCGGTAGAGGCGCTCGTTGCTCTCCGGCGATTCGTCGGTGTTCTCGGCGGCTAGTTCGTGGGGCCGGTAGGCTCATTTCTTCTGCCCTCTTCTTTCTTATCTTATTACATTCGCCTCAGAGTCCCCAGTCGTTATTTGAGATTGCGCTCCGACCGAGGAGGTGACAGGTGGAAGTGAGAGTTAGTTGGGTGGGAATTCTACTGCTTCTGCTAATGGATTTATTTCTTCTTCCTTATTTTGGATTTTGAGGGGGAAATAGTGAAGCTTTTCTTCTCTTCATAATACGCTTATTGACTCTATTTCATATACTTCATGCGTTTCAGCGTACTGCGTTTATATCATCCATCGTTTCCTAATATACTCTTGTCATGCTGATTCTGTCTATTAGGAAAATAGAACATGATGTTCACATAGAATAATTGCTATACACATAACTGAAATACACAGATGTTTTGGGTGTAGCTTTACTGTTATCGTCATCTGTCCGATCGTAGCAACAAATTTTGGGTATGTGATTTATTTTCTCGTGTGATCTTTGCCAACTAAATACCTAGAAATTACTTTCATCATGAACAGACTAGTAGGAGGATGGAGTTATCTTTGCAAAACAGGGGAACCTTTTTCCTTTCTTTCTTTTTTTCTTTCTCTAAGCAATGGAGGTATATTTATATTCTTAGCATAACGTTGTAGTTTATGGTACAGGTCTAGGTTTAGGGTGATTAAATGAGACTTGTTTGTTATTTTTTTAATAGAAAATTAAAATTCATGAGCTAAATTTATTGGCATGTTGTGTTCTGAATGTTGTTTCACTGACAATTTTTTAAACATTAGATTTTAAACATCCATTTGTTTGGTTAAGATTTAAGGCCAATATCCATCAGCTCCGTGAATTGTTTCATTTGTGCCATGCTATCTGACAATTTCTTTAGGCATGTCCTATCACTATCCAATATATATATATATATATTGGAGGAATGGCTAACCAGGCAAGAAACATGGGCAGCAGAGATACTCTACACTCATAATTATCTTTACGGTCTTGAGAGCTTGTTTTCTTATTCATTATGTTAATTGAAGTTGTCATATTAACATTATATGCCTCACTTTATCTTATTTCAGGACATAATTTCTCCATATGGAAACTACCTCAAGCGAGGATGATGAATCACTTAAGGATAACAATGTGGATCTCAATGATGATAACATTGAACCGCATATGTCATTTGATGTCAGCAGTCAGTTGGCTGACGCAGATAATCTCTTTTCCTCTCATCAGCATAACTCAGAGAATATTGAACCTTTCGTAGGTATGGAATTTGAATCAGAAGAGTCTGCAAAATTGTTTTATATGGCATATGCTAGTCGTGTGGGTTTCTCTGTGCGTATCAGCAAGTCTCGACGATCAAGAAATGATGAGTCCATCATCATGCGCCGCTTTGTGTGCTCTAAAGAGGGTTTCCATTTGAAAAAAGGGAAATTTGATGATGGAAAGAAGAAGAGAAAGCGTGCAACAATTCGAGAAGGTTGCAATGCTATGATTGAAGTAATTCAAAAATACTATGGCAGATGGGTAGTTACTAAACTTGTGAAGGAGCACAATCATGTAGTGGCAGCACCTAGTAGAGTTCTCTATGTGGCACCAGAATCCTATGGTAATGTAGACCCATACCTGGGCATGGACTTCCCATCTCATGAAGCTGCCCAAACATTCTATTATGCCTATGCTAGCCGCATTGGATTTGATGTCCGCATAAGACTATCCCGTCGTTCAACAAGGGATGAGTCCTTTGTTATGCGGCGCTTTGTGTGTACTAAAGAAGGTTTTACTCCATATGAAGACAATTTTGATGAGAGTAAGAAAAAAAGAAATCGGACTCCTACAAGAGAAGGTTGCAAGGCCATGTTTGAGGTGATTAAGAAAGATTATGGTAAATGGATTGTTTCTAAACTCGTCTTGGAGCACACTCATGATCTAGCAGTTGCACCAAGCAAAGTGCACTATATTCAATCTGATTGTGAGGTAGTTGTTCTTGCTAAAAGTGGTACACTTAACCGTGAAAAGCCAGCAGCTCCTAGCTCAAAAACACATCTTGGAAAATTTGGGGAATTCAGTGATGTTCCTTCAAATGGCAATGGTTTTAGAACTGAAGTAAGAGATACAGTACAATCTACCTTTGAGTTGGATGACACACAAAATCTTTTGGAGTATTTCAAGAGAATGCAAGCAGAAAATCCTACATACTATTATGCATTTCAAGTTGACAAAAATAATTGTCTGACTCATGCATTCTGGGCTGATGCAAAAGCTAAGATGGCATACTACTATTTTGGTGATGCTGTAACAATTGATACATCATTTATGGAGAATAAGGACATGGTTCCTTTTGTCACCTTCACTGGCGTGAATCATCATTTGCAGTCTCTAAATTTTGGATTTGCTCTACTTACAGATGAGTCAGAAGCTTCATTTGTTTGGCTTTTTGAAAATTGGATCATAGCAATGTGTGGACGCCATCCAGTTTCTCTGAGCACTGCCTATCATGAGGCTATCGGATCAGCAATTTCTAGGGTCTTCCCTGGGACACGTCAAAGAATCTGTAAACAGCATGTCTTAGATAAGTGTAATGAATGGTTGTCTGATGTTTATATGACTCGAAATACTTTCAAACAGGAGTTTGAAAAATGTGTCAATGTATCTGGAACAGCTGATATATTTGAGTCATGTTGGTTGGCATTGATTGAGAAGTTCGACCTTGGTGAAAATTCATGGCTGCAACTTCTGTTTGACATCAGACAAAAATGGGTCCCTGCTTATGTGAAAGATGTATTTACTGCAGAAGTTTCATTAACTCAAAAACCTGAAAGCCTCATCAATTTTTTTGAGAAGTACTTCAATACAAAAACATCCTTACTTGTGCTTGCTTCTTTGCTTGAACAAGCTATGGCAGGTTGGTATGAAAGGGAAGCATTAGAAGATCTAGCTTCATCTTATACTAGACCAATTCTGAGTACACCATCAAACATGCTGAAGCAAGTGGTGGACATCTACACAAGAACAATATTTGATGTATTTCAGGAGGAATTTGTGGAATCACTTGGTTATTTAGTTGACAAAATAGATGATGGCGTTATTTGCAAGTTTAATGTCACTAAGAATGAGGATATCAGTACCTCTTTTATAGTGACTTATAACTTCTCAAACAAAAGAACAAGTTGCAGCTGCTGTAAGTTTGAGACATCTGGTATACTGTGCAGGCATATATTGAGGGTCTTTCTAACAGTTGATGTTCGCTCCCTTCCAGAGTGTTATATACTGAAGAGGTGGACCAAAGATGCCAAGAATGGATTTGTACTGGACGAGAGCTTACGTTATAATGAACTTTATCGTGATGCTGTAAAGTATGCAAAAGAAGGATCAACATCTGAAGAGGTTTATGCAATAGCAAAGAGTGCACTTCAGATTGGTTTCTCTCAAGTATTGACTGCAAAGAAGAACATTGCAAGTCAATGTACAATGTGATTATGGCTGTTTTGAATCATCAATTGGTATTTTTTGTTGGAGCTACAACCTTGGCATACGTGTATTAGTAATCTTGTACTATTTTCTTTGTTAGTTTTCTCACCTATTTTTTCATATCCAATCTTTTCTCTCATCATAAACCAGTTTCTTAGCAAGTCTGTATAACTTGATTTCTAGAAGTATTAAGATATATTTTCAATTCATGCTTCTCTCTTTTTTTTCCTTCTGGAAATTGCTGATCCTAAAATTGTTGTCTTGGTAGGCTATCTAGTAGTATAATTGGGGTATCTTCTGTTCACTAGTAAATTGCTGACTTAAATAAATTATAGAGTTGGATTTTTCTTTGTAGTTGCTGATATTAATTTAGTTTGTATAGCCGATCCAAATACTGTGGAGAACATGGCTAGATGATAATAATGATAATGATAATGATGTTTGCTTCTTGATGTCATTGAAGTTTGAGATTCTAATTGGTTGTTTATAAGGATTGTGCCTTAGGTTAGGCATGAATGACTTGGTCTCATGGCTCAGGTTGGTCTACCAGTTCAAAAGCCACTTAGAATTAGGATCATAAAGCTCATATGTCCTCCTAGCCAAGTTAGAGAGAATCTCTCTACTCTGGGTTGAAGAGGTGGGCTCCAAAGCAATGCACTCAAAACAACAAACAAGTCAGCATGAGCAGAAGACCATATCAGGTCATCTCTAATTAATGCAAGATCTTTTTAGATTAGTTTTTTATTGACAGACGGCAACCAAGGCCTGCTGATCGTGATCACCTTGTAACTCACCATGGATCCTTATTGAGTGCCACATTTGAAGGGTTGATTGGTTTTAATCAATATCTTGACCAATCCGGCAGCCACAATTCAGTTGACAAGATATTACTCATTCAATGGACTATCAGCCATGATTTAAATTAAATACAATATCCAACTTTATAGTCAGAGGGTCTAATCCGATCATGGCGACTTACTACCTGCGAGTAACGGTAAGTCTTACCAGAAAATAAGGCATTGGCCTCTCTGCCCCTACTCATATCATCCTTTAGCATTCTTATGCATGTAGGTACAGATTCCCACAAGCTATGTTCTTCCTAAAGTTTGTAGCCTTTGTTGGCTCGATTACAAGCCTTCATTAGGCCTGTTCCTGGAATAACTTTTCCTTCCATGAGGGTCTTTGTAATCCCCTGTGTTTCTCTCACTTGCTTGGTTTGGTTTTCCATCAAGTTGCGGAAGAGTATCTGGTTCACCCAACTATCAATGTTAGGAGGACCTTCACTGATGAGATGAGTCCTGAACAAGTAAATGGGATCCAGCAAGGACAATCATTGGAGCCACCACTAGAGCATCTGCAAACAACAATAGCATCCGTTAAGTTTGTACCTTCATTCTAGGAGGTACTAACTGCTGCTTCTTTGATACTAGTTTTCTTGTGTCGGTGTTCAACAACCTTTCACATTCTATTGGACTTTTTCAAATGATTTGGTCCTTTGGCCAACCAAGAAGGTAATTCTTGGAAGGAGAAGGTAAACTTCAAGAGCAAAGGATGAGACAACTGGAACCTTGGGAGGCCACATCCGTTGGAGGAGTTGATAGAGGAGGTTAAGGTTCTGAAGCATTATGATTCGCCAATTATTCCTCCTTAGGATGGATCTAATGTATCTATTGGTCCTATAGAGCACCTGGAGGACTTCCACACTCAAATGTTGTACAACACCTTGAAGGAATTCCCTGAACCTTTCCTTTGATTCTAAAGGTGTTATATGATAATGGTACATGGATCTTTCAAAAACTCCATTGTTTTTTTTAAGCAACCTGCTTGGAGTTCTCCGAGCATTTCATAGGTTGTCAATGCTGAAAGAGAATCCCTCAAGTGTTATTGAATGTAAAGCAACATACTGAGAAAGCCTTAGGGAATTTATGCGGAGATTCAATGCTGAAATGCACATTATTCCTGACTTCTACTATGATGTCCTGTTGATGGTAGCGCTAGTGAGGTTGACTGATCTGGAATTCATCTACCATATCCACCACAACTATTTGAGAACTTCTACAATTTTCTAAAGAGAACTCACTAATTTGATGGGACAAACAAGGCTTGAGAATCCAGTAGTAGAGAAGAAGTTTGTGGACTGCGACCTTCACAAGCAAAATCATATGCTAATGAAGATGCAACCCTTATGAGTTATATTGCAATGCTCATATATTATTAAATTAATAATTTAATTATGCATCTAGATACTACAATGGTAAGTTCAAAGTATTTATATTAATATGACATATTGAATGTTAGTTGATATGATGAATTGTGTGTCAAACATAGTTCTAAATGTATTTCAATTAAATAGTAGGATATCTACAAGCCAAACCTATTGATCTCTTGTTCCTAGATAGGATCTGACTTCTAACAACCTTGACACCTCAAGGCTCTTTGTAGATGGACACAGTGGGAATTCCCTTGATGCATGATGCCTTATTTATCATTTTTGACATAGTTTATGTGAACATTCCTTGAGGTCTTGTTGTCATGAAACAATTAAGCCAACTTGACCCTCGTCCACATAACTCTAATCAAATTTACAAGTTATTTTGGTTTGGATACTATTGAGTTGGAGTTGCAATTAAACCCCAGCTAGGTTGGTCCGAAGGCTACAGATCGGCTTGCCAATTCAAAAAGTCACTTGGAATCAGGGTCCAAAAGCCATCTCCCAATCAACTCTCTAATCTTGGCCAGAGTTGGGCTTTGAACCAACACTTCAAGCAACGAACAAATCATCATGGACGCAGGATCATGCATGTCATTCACATGTAAGATTATCAATTTTGTCATTTATTTGAAAAGGGCAACCAAGGCTTGACAATCATGCCTGATCAACTTTACATCTCATGTTACAAACCACTTAATGAGATATCACTCATTTAATGTGGATATCACACATGATCTTACATAAAATACATCATCCAACTCCTAACGGTATTACTATAATTTGATCATGGTGTTGACTGATTGCATAATCAATATCAAGTATCACCAAAAAAACTAGGCCCTTCTATTCCTATTTGCATCTTCAACACACACGAGCACACACACTATCAAGCTCAAGCTAACATCTGTGTCCTGAGGTCCATGGTCTTTGCTGACTTGACTATCAAAAGTGTGCCCTCATAGGGCCCATTTCAATAACCGTTCCTCTTTCCTTGTAGGCCCTCATTGAATTTTTTTGGTTCTGTCACTTGCTTGGTTCAGTTTCTCATTGATTTGCCCAAGATGATGTGGTCCTCTCGGGCGTTCATCATCCTCGTCATCAATTAAGTTTGTTTGTGTCCTCTAACAAAGAGCTTGGCTGCACAGGAATCCATATAGCTGAAATTGTTGTTAATTTTTCATGTAAGCCTCAAATAGAATCTTATTTCGCTTTCAATGCTCCTGAATTGCTTGAATGGTGTTTATCATCCTTTATTTCCAATTTGATCAGCAAAAGATTTTTAGGAACTAAAAAAGTTCACAATTTGAAGCAGACCAGCTTGGAACTAGTACATTATCTTGTTCCTGTATAAAATAAAATTTTTGGTTAACCTACTCACTTATTCTTTTAGTAAAATAGTTTCAAATATTTGGAACATTTTGTTGGTTCATCAATATCTGAAGTGTGATGTAGGTTTGTTCTTTCTCTGCAACTGGATTTCGAAGGATGGTTATTTATGTTTGTTGCCATTTCCCATTCAGAGAGTGATTGTATTTTCACATTTCAGGCTAACTTCTATGGCAAAGTAGAAATATTATGGTTTGGTTAATTTCTTGATAGATGGTGCTGCCTAGTAATTTTTAATCATGTTTGTATGACTGCAATCTGGATTATGGATACTTGAAATCTTGTTGAATTGCAATGCATGAAAATTTCTAAAGACTGTACTTGTAACAAGTTCAACAAATGTGACGTTTATTTATGCGCTCTGCTTTATGGAATCAGGAATTGCTAACTACTCATTACCACATAAAATCATTATATTTCTTGTTACCATCGAGGTAGTGCAGAGTTTTGTTCCATTTGTATCCAGTAGTTTTAAAAGACAATACAACTTGGAGGTTCTTACTGATACAAAGCTTTGGTATACTCAGAATAAAAAGTGTTATTTAGAGCTTTCTCAATTAATGCCACTTCATATTCAGGTAAACATCCTGGATTTTTTCAGCTTTCTATACTTCATGGTAATCTACTTATTTTACTTCTTCCACTATCACAGTGACTTTTGGTTAGTGTTCTGTCATATTCGTGTACTAGTTAGATAAGAAAAATGATCAGGAGCAGGAAGCCGTCATATTACTCATGTCTTATTTTTATGATTTTCTTTCTGAAGCTTCTAGTTTTCAACCACAGCCGGTGCTTGTCTGAAGCCATTAGTTCAGCAATAGATTGTTCATTGCCAAACACTATGTGCAGGTGACATTTTTTTAATATAATTTTATAATCATGTAGCAAACATTTAACACAATAACTTGAAAAAAAAACAATGACTGAATTTTGTTTTTTTTTTCTGTTGTAAGTTTACACGAGAATCATTAAATTCACATAGGGAAGTGGTTGGTATATATTCAAAGAATTTATGAATTCACAGTTAGATCCAATTGATATGAAATTGATGATCTGAGTTGTGCGCTTTTACATTTTTTATACAGAGTACTCATATCGAACAGTCAGCCCTAACACTCTTAGTAATTTTTTTCCTAGTCAACTTGCATAATGACTATTGTAAGTAATCTCCAAAGTTTTTGTTAACAAATTTCATTCTCTTTTGTGTGAGAAAATCTCACCATACCACTAGCTTTATTCCATGGATGCACAATCATGATTACCTCATTGCTGACCAAGAGATGATACAATTCCTTCCCTCAAGGGGAGATGTGACTACATGATTATGAAGGTGGATAGGGAAAAGGCATATGACCACTTAAACTGGACTTTATCAACGACCGAATGCTCCTGGCAGGTATCCCTACGTCCCAAGCTAATACCACCATAGGTTGTATTATTCACAAAAGGATCAAGTTATGTGAAATGAAAGAAATATTTCCAAATCATCAAAAGGAATAAGACAGAATTGTCCACCCTCTTCAGATTTTTATGCTTTGAAAACCACTACAAATTATTAAAGAACCAGTTGACTCAGATAAATTAAGAACAGGGTTTGGAGGAACGGTCTTATTCTTTCATTTCTTTTTGGCTGATCACTAGGTCTTATTTGCACAGACAATTACAGACGTAATGGTTAATATATTTTCCTTTTTCCTTGCTTTTTGCAGTTATTCTCTACTTAACTGATTGGGATAACCTGACATGTCCTCAAGCTTTGGAATTCACAAAATGAAGCAAAACAATATTGCATCTTGTTGACGCTATGATTTGAATTAGTTTAATCCCAACTTGTTTTAGTCACAGATTCTCAGTTCCATTGACAAAAGCTCTTAAGAAAACATCCAACACAAATTGAAAGCCACAAAATTCCATCCTATAAAGAAGTATGTGAAGCATGCACCACACTTGCTAATGACTAAATATTTCTAGCAACATGAGCAAAACTCTAGCTGAAGCTTGCCCTGCACAAATTCCACGTGATGTGACCAATTGAATCTACAAACGGCAGCCGATCAATGTAGCACTCTCTGTCTAACAATCTTTGCTATTAGTTAAAAAGAGTTTAACAGCTTGGCATTTACAGGAGATGTGGTAACCATGGCAAAGATTCCATGGCTTTGACTTTTGCATTTAACATCATGCAGGGATCACATGGCCTGTTTTGGTTCCTTTTGTGCTTTTGCTAAGTGGCCTTTGCCATAAAGTAAGACAACAAAGCCCATCCCCCCAGAAGCTTTATGCCAATTTGAATGATTTGGCTTACCTTTGTTTAAAGTGGGCGAAGGGAGAAGACAATATACCACAAAACGACATACTTTTTTGATCCTTCTCTTATCTTTATGATTTTTCTCCATAGCACCTTTGTCTTTGCTGAACATGGACTTGCTTTTGTGGTGTTCGCGGCACCTTTCTTCTTATCAGTTATTTCTTTCCAGTGTTACTGACACACATGCTTGCCTGCTTTGTTTCTGAGTGCATAAATAACTTGTTGGATCACTTTTTGTTCCAATTATTTTTTGTCTTTCATGTGATGTGATGCAGCACCGAGAGAGAGGGAAGAGGGATGGGAGCACATGGAATGGGGACTCCCCTTCTCCTACAGCTAAAAGGGACTTGTCAGCTAAAAAGGAGAGCCTGGAAAGCACCCAAAGGCATATGGCAAAGGGAGAAAGGAAGAGGTACTGAAGCATCTTCTGTGACACTATCTCTATGTCACAGCTAACTGCCTTTTGACCCTTGTTGTTGACCTGTCCTAACACATCATTGTGGAGTGAATAGTACTCAACGAGTTAGAGCTCAAGTGGGATCCAAGTTGATCCAATTGCTTCAGCAAGAAATAACTTAATATATGATTCATTCAACTAAAACTAGCTTAGCTCCTTCAGGTCTTCCGAGGGGAAATGATGACCCGTTCAATTGTCAATTGGGTGAAGAAACGATTTGATAGTCTTTGATGTGAAATGTTAATTTATACTACTCACTACTTTTACATGAAGATCTATTACAAACACTAAGTGGTTAGAACTGGACTTGTTGCTATTAGAGGATTTTTGATATAGATCCACATTGATTTGTTTTGATCTTAGAGACGAGGATGAATGAGGAAGAAAAATTCCTTGTCACTCATCTTACTGCCTTCCGAAGCAACACATTACATTATTAACTCATGATTCTCCAAAATTTGAAATGGAATTCCAGTTCGCCCTTGTCATCATCATTATCATACAGATAGACTATGCATTAGGATCGAATCCTGTGGCATCATCATGTGATTTGATCCATCTTACCTAATAGAAAAAGTACAAGGTGATGTTTAGAGTTGATATTATACCATGGGATTTGTACTTGTACTCGTAAAGACAATCTAAAGGCAGCATAGGGATATGATTCTCGCACGTGAGCCTTTTCAGTTTGAAAATGTATTCTTGCTTTTTATATTTTTTGGAGTGTGTGGGTGGCCACTTGGTGCAGCAATCATGGAAATGTAAGTAGACTCGCACGTGTGATTCCCCTTTATTCTCTGCGAGTTGTTCACTTCGTTATTTATTTTAATCTTGTGACTTTATTAATTATTCTGAATTGACCAAGGTTGATTGCATTCAAATAATCTTTTTCTTTCTTGTAAACTTACTGATTTCCTCTAGTGTGCGCTCTTTGCATTATTATAATATCTTGCAAATGCTATATACTTGTAAATGTATAATAGACTTGTGGGGTCTAATTGCAATTGTAAATATGATTTTTTTTTTTTTTTTGTTATTTTCAGATTTAATAGTTATGTTGTCTTTATTTAATACAAAATCTAGAATGACAAACACTACATTATTATTCAATTGATTGATTTAATAATAGCTTTCCTAATGGCACAATATTAGTTTTCCCATGCATACGAATGGGAACTGATCTTGAGATAAAGTTTAATTCAATGTAAATAAATTCAACTAACTATATATATATATATATATTTTGCCCCACTAATCCGGGAGATAAATGACTTTCCTTTTTGTTCGTGTAAATTCAGAATACAATTTATACCCACTAAGAAATTAATTTTCAAAATAATTTAACTGTCTATATTGCAACGACCTAATTAAAGTAATTTTACTGTCTCAAGATCATGTGATTAATATTAAGTTCTCTCAAAGATGCACAATATGTGCAACCCCTATGCCAAAAATTGACATATATGTATTAGAAAGATATGAATATAAGTTTTAAGAGCTTTTAAAATACCCTTTCAAATCTCTATTTAGGTGTTGTTAATCAACTAAATGGTTGTGTGCGCGCAATTCTTATAGAAAGATTGATAACTTCGCATAAGATTTGTCATACTCACCCTCCATATTTAGTAGAGAATCTCCTCATCCTAATCATGCTTCCTTGTAAGATATCTATGCTCAAATTATTGAATTCACTTCGAACATACTTGTTTTATGAGTATATATATACTTTTTATTGTTTGTCAATCTCTTGAAGCATAACAATAACAAGTTTGTATTTGTAGTTGCAAATAAGTTAAGAAATGCCATTGAACTGTATTTCTTTAAACCGTGATTATGTGCCTTTTAAGTGTCTGAATATAACTTCATTTGTGATATATCATAGCTCTATGTGAGTTCAAATGATTTACACTTTTAGAAGATATAAAATTTGCACTTTTTAGAAGACAGGGAACCATGGTTTGACAAATAATAATCCTATGATGACTTTCAAATGTGACCTCAAACTTACATAACAATTTTATTATCATTTCCGGGATAATGGTGTAATAGTTAGACTCTTCAATGGATAACTAAAAGATACAAGGTTCGAATCTTAATTACGGTGCACCACCATAGATTTTTCCTCTAGTGAAAAGCAGGCTTAAAAATACTGGCCATCTGGATGAGCCTTCATTAGGGTTTCTTGATTTACCTTGGTAGGCAGTGAAAAATTTCCATGGAGTTGAGTTGGTCACCCCAGGATTAGTCAGTTTGACGAACTAGATACCTAGTGTCAACTAAAATTAAATAAAAAACTTTATTGTCATGCATCATTATGTATACACAATATGAGAATATTTCACCCCAAGGTATGATGCAGCAGTTAGACCTCTAAGTGACTAACCAGATAACTAAGATTAGAATCTCAACTATGACATACTGTAAAAATTTTTCTCTAGTGAGATGACAAACCTAAGAATGTTGACCTCTTGAATGAGCTTTCGCAAATACTTCCTGATTTACCATAATGCCCGATAGAAAACTTTCATGAGACCGAACCATTTTATATTCATCTTCTATTTTGTGAACATATTTTATTTGTAGACTTATTTTCACATTAACCAAACTCCAATCATACATGTGGGATTCAAACTAAATATTGAATGTGTTAAAAATAAGTGTAGTAAACTATGAAATTCATAAATATTAGGGTGTTCAATCATACTATTCTTGGGAAAAAGTCAAAAGAGCATTTTTTTTCCGTCAAAGAAGCACTCTATGTTATTTTTTTTTTTATCAAAAAGACACTCCGCCTCCTATTAAATGATACAATTCTCTTCTAATACTGTTCATCTCCCATCTAAATCATGAATTGGTCGAGCGCATTGTAGTCGCTACAAACCGTAGCTACCGCATAGTCGTAGTAGCTATTATTTCGTAGCTACTATAACTGAGTTGTTACATAGTTCTATAATTATGATTCTGTAGTTGCTACACAGTTGTAACAGTTACTATTTCGTAACTATTGCACCAGTGTATATTTTTTAAGGTTAAAATACTGTTTCATTTAAACGATATTTTTGAACTTGAAACCTAGTTATTACCGATTCCACTTTGAAATCAATTGTAGATCTCTAATTGAGTTTAGATTTGATATATTGTACGTCCTATGGTTCAATCCAAGTCAAAAGTTATAACTCCTCAAAATTTAGAATTTAATATTCATATTGTAGTAGTTACGAAATCGTAGCTGTTAGCTATAAGTGTATGTCAACTCAGTTATAGCAACTACGAAATCATAACTGGTATAACGTGAATGTTAAATGCTAAACTTTGAGAGACTATAACTTTTGACTCGGGTTGAACCACATGACGCACAATATATCAAATCAAAATTTGTTCAGAGATATACAACTATTTAACTACTAAGTTTTATACTAAAAAATATCATTTAAATTTCTTTCTAGAGACTCTGAACAATTTTAGTATTAGTATCTGCTACAATTATGTGGCAGCTCAGTTATAGTAGCATCTTTGAGTTCATAGCTACTACAATGCACCGATTTAAGAGAAAAGATAGGAGAGAGATAATAATGAAAATAAACTATTAATTAATGTATAGTAGAGAGTAATTAGGTAATTGTACATGGGAGTGGGTTGCAAAAAAAAAGAAAATTAAAATAGGATGTTATCTTGATGATTCTAACAAAAAAACCCATTTGACTTTTATCCAATATTTATTCTTGGAACAATTTTCAATAATAATAATAATAATAATAATAATAATAATAATAATAATAATAATAATAATAATGAGATTCCTCATTGCCATGATCGAAGCCAATGGAATTTATTGGATTGTTCATAAAGATGCTTTCATAAGTTTCTTATGGCAATCATTATGATCATCAATCAATGATACAGCTAGATTTTGATTAACTAAAGCTTTATCAATTGTTTGAATTGTACTTGCTCTAACTTCTCCTACTACCACTTGCATGTCAAGCTATGAACATTAAAGTTGGATGTGACATAGATAAGAACACAATGTTTAAGTCTTTGTACTTGTTTTTGGGTCTTGCACTTGTGAAACATCATCAATAATGATAACCGGATAAGTATTTTCAGTGGTTGATTAACTGTGAAATTGACTTTTAAATTATCTAGGATTATAAAATATTTCTTTGAAATGAACTCATCTATAAGTGAATCACTAATATTATCAAACATTTACACTTCATATGAATATCTCTGGTTTAGTATTGTCTAGTGTATTGAAATATACGTGAAATTTTAATCATCCTTATCCAATGGTGTGGAACATAAGTTAAATTAATGTTCACTACCCTCGAACATGATAAACACCTCCACTCACTTCATAAGTTGTCTTTGTTAGTACAATCAAACCAAGGTCCGGATGAACAAGGTTGATCAAACTTGAGTTGCTTTGACTTAAGTTGAAATTTCAATATTTGATAAATATATTAGTTGGTCGAGTGAAATGTCAAGTAAATTAAGATTGATCAAATACTTAATAGTCAATCAATAGATTAGTTTGTTAAGTGAGAAGTCTAAGTGGGTAAATGATTGACTGGATACTTGACAGTCGAAAGTTTAACGGAGAGTTAGTAAGAGGAAAATTCAAGTGAGTCTCGATTGACTGGACATTTAACGATTAGAAGTTCAACATAAAGTTGACATGAGATGTCAAGTCCCGACAAGTTAAGATTGATCGGATAGTAGACAACAATTAAGTTTTGGCAATGTAAGGATCACATGGATGCTAGGTGACTAAAGTTTCAACAAGTTAGGATTAACCAGATGTTGGGCAAATGAAGTACTAGTAGATTGAGACCCACTACAAAAAAAAATTCTGTATTAATGATGGGTATTTCCCTTGCTATTCAGTCGTATTTGGGTTTAGCGATGGAATTACTACGAAAATATGGTAGTTGGAATAGATTGGGTTATAGACGATTTTACCAATGAAATTTACTTTCCGTTTCTATCTAGCGACAGAATAAATTTCTATAGCTAAATTTACCGAGGGAATTGTAAATTCTATTGGTAAATTTAGCTATGGAATTAGTGTTGCCATCAATAAATTTAGTTATGGAATTAGTGTTCTATCAATAAATATCGATGAAAGTTATGATTCCGTTGGTAATTAAGGAACAGAAACCTATTCACGTTGATATGGGTTATGTTAAGTGGAGCCTCGGTAGTGAAGAAGAATCATAAGGATAAGCTAAGGATCAGGGATAAACCAAAGCAGATCTTGGGATAGGAAAACATAAAGAAATTTAATTTTGAGGAGTAGGAGGGATGTCATGAAGGCAGAAAAGCATATTGTACAAACCACAGAGGTAACGAAACGCGTTGGGAGCAAATTGTTGCAAGAGGATACCAAAATGCTGGCTTATTTCTATCAGAAATGGGGGAATAGGGAAACACAAGCCAGCCACTAGTTGATCTTTAAAGAAAGTAACACAATTCTTAGGAGGAATATCGGGGCGAGATTCAGAGTCAGGGATGATAATGCAAAAGGTCTTGGGAATCTGGTATCGAGAGGAAAGAGCAGACCAATCGGACTCACGAAAGGCCGAACAAATTCGAGCATACCAAGCATAAAAAGATTCTTTAACCATGGAGAAATGTAGAAGTAAGAGAGAAAACAACTTACTGAGGCCTTGGAAAGAGGGAACAACGAAAAAAAGTCGGGAGGAGGGGAGGGTCGACGAAGAGCAGAGAAGGGCTTAAACAGTAGCACCAACGGAAAGCTTGAGAAAGAAGACGAAGAGGTAAGAATATAAAGGGTTTAGGGTTTTCAAAAATATTAAGTGATTAGGGACACAGTTGGATATAAAACACACCCATAAGGAGAATCGTAGATCTTTTGAAGAAGATACGCAATAGGATGACAACGCAAGAGCGTGAAACCTAGTACGTCAGCCAGGGGGAATTAGTGACGCGTGTTATAAACCCATAAAAGAGTATTTATGATAGACATAATATGACATATCATATTCGCATTAGTATTATAGCGTATCACACCGCCAATACTCTCTCTCCGTTGAAGGACCAATCAGCAAAAGGAAAAGTGTTGAAAATGATATTCAACTTCCTAAGTATAATAAATGAATGAATTGATATTAATACATAACTAAGAAAAGAGTCGGACATTTAAATAAGCTGGGGAGCCCGTCCATTCTTGTAAACAGGATGGGCCTCAAAACATGCTTAATCTCATACAAGGGATCACCCATTTTTCCATTCTCGGTATAACCAGATATATAACATTATATGTCCTCCTTAAATATCAAACCTCGGCACTACTACCAATAATTTTACAAATCTGACTCTTGGGTTGCCATAACTATGTCATACCCAGGTGAACCGTTCCCAATCCAGTAAGGGAAGGGAGAATATTTTGCCCAGTACGGGGGTAGGTCGGGAAATTTATCATCTAATAGAACCTCACTCCCATTTAGAAGCGCCAGAGCGTTCTTTTACACCCAAGTGGAGGTGGGAAGTAGAATGCCAGCTTGGGCGAGGATTGTAAACCTACTCAGACCCCCTTAAACATATGACTGAAAGGCCCACTCCTCGTCTAAGTTGTTCAAGATCTGCTTCCAGAACATCCTCCTTAGCCTTCAGCCGATCTAAATCTTGTTGTTGCTGTGATAGTAGTAGATTGTCTGCATGGACCTTCTTGGTTAACGTGATTATCTCTGAAGCATGCTGAGCCTTCAAGTCAGCCAGCTCTTTAGTTTTGAGCTCTAGGTTTCGATAGGCTTTGTCCCTTAAAGACGTTTTTGACCGAATTTGAGATTGAGCGGCTGGCAGAAGTATCTCTAGTTCTCGTTCATGGGAATGGGGTAGATCTATTGCTTGGACAACCTTGTTTATGAACTTCGCCTTCTCCAACAAGAGTTGCTCCCAGAAAGGGGGTTCTGAAGCCATACTCTCAGTAAATAGTGGAAGGAAGGCAAAACTACAAAGAGCTAATGTGAATGGAGAAAGAAGTAGGATCACGACTCTATTTAACTTGCCAAAGGAGTCACGGGATCGCTATACCAGGAGTCATGAGAACACTGCAGAAAGGGTCACGAGATCACTGCAGAAGCTATCACGGGATCATTGTTAGAGGAAAAGGAAAGCAGAAATAGACTCAGGTCTAGTCAGTCGGCTACACCTCCTTCGACTAGACTTGAAGGGGAGGCTAGTGATATGGGTTATGTTAAGTGGAGCCTCGGTAGTGAAGAAGAATCATGAGGATAAGCTAAGGAAGGTATGACGGGGCATTTAGGAGGAAAGAGACCTACCGAGCACTTAAGTTCGACAGTCCGAGACAGACCGAGTATGAATAGCCGGTCAAGTATAAAAACACTTAGCCTTTTACTAGACGGAACATAGAACTCTTGGTACGTGAAGACCAACCGAGTGAGACCAACCGAGTGCTTAAGTTCGACAGGCCGAGACAGGCCGAGTATGAATAGCCAGTCGAGTATGAAAACACTTAGTCATTTACTAGACGGAACATAATCCGCTCAGCACGTGAAGACCGACCGAGTGGAAGAGACCGACCGAGCGCTTAAGTTCGATAGGTCGAGACAGGCCACGTATGAATAGCCGGTCGAGTATGAAAACACTTAGTCTTTTACTAGACGGAACATAATACGCTCGGCAATTGAAGACCGACCGAGCGCTTAAGTTCGACAGGCTGGGACAGGTCGAGTATGAATAGCCGGTCGAGTATGAAAAGCACTTAGTCTTTTATTAGACAGAACATAGTCCGCTCGGCACGTGAAGACCGACCGAGTGGAAGAGATCGACCGAGCGCTTAAGTTTGATAGGTCGAGACAGGCCGAGTATGAATAGTCGATCGAGTATGAAAGCACTTAGTCTTTTATTAGATAAAACATAGTACGCCCAAACCGACCGAGAGGAAATCAATCAAGTGATAAGTATTTGCATACGCCCAAGAAGCTAAGGCCGGCCGAGCATAAGTGATCGGCTGAACCTTACACCATTTGACTTTATATAACCCTTAGCACACGGTCGACCAAAAGAAGGTCACCCAAGTGAGACTATTCATATACACTCGAAAAGCTAAGATCGACCGAGCATAAGTGATCGGTCGAGCATTAAGAACCGACCAACTGTAAAATATGCTCGACAAATATAAAGTGATAGGTATTAACATACCAGAAGATGTTCTTCATATAGGCAGAGTAAGCTCATGTAGTTAATCAAGTATATCTAGTACATGAATCATACTGGAGTATTATGTGAATATATAAATTCTCAGCTAATCTGGCGGGAAATATCTTCTAGAAGCTTCTGTAGGTATGCTAAACGATAAAGAAGGTACATCTGGGGTATGAAAAAGATTCCTTGAACTATTATTACAAGTTATGTTTACGTCATCTCATAACAAACTCTAACGAACCGGGGTCCACCTTATGACTGTGGAGGTTAGATGAGGTGGTATAAAAAAGGGAATCCTCTCCACTGGCAAGGTACGCAATTCCACACAAACACATTACATCACTACTGAAACCCTAGTTTCACTTTAGTTCCATTGTTTTCTTCTTCTTGCCGGAAACTGACTTGAGTATCGGAGGGCCTAGCTAGGGATTTCTACCCCGGTCTTAGGTCACTAACACTTTGTTGGTTGATCTGGTAGTGTACAAAAAGGCAGGGTAGCTTGTCGGAGTTTCAGATCTACAGTTTATTTGTTAGCATCTTCTTCCTCGGATTTCTCACTAGATCTACTCTGATTTTCTCAGATCTATAGGGATTCGTTCATTGAGGTTTCTACATCTGGTTTTCCGAGGAGTACGTTGCTGTCTAGGAATTCCTTCTGTTCATCTTCTTCGGAGTCGTCATCATCCGCCGCCCCAGCTATCCATCCCGTCAATCTCAGACAGGATCACACGTGATGCTAATTATCGACATAATCCTAAATTTCATTGGTATTTGATGACGAAATCCTAAATTCCATCAGTAATCACCGATAGAATACTAAATTCCGTCGATGACTATCATAAATTTATATTGTTCCAATTACAATAATTACTGACAAAAAGTAAATTATGTTTGTAATTACTGATGGAACCTTTAATTCCGTTACTAAATTGCAAAATTTCTAATAAATTCCACTTTAAATTTGTAATTATCTTGTTTACATTTTTCATATCAATATAAATTAACAGAAACCATGTTTACATTCCATTACATTATAAACAAACATTCACAATTTATATACAAACAACTAATTCATTAAACTATGCATTCCCAAACTCATTAAAATCCATACACAAACAATCAAATTTACTATCCAAATCCATACAAACTAATACAATAAATTATCCAATAATTATACAAAAATTTAAAGACATAAAAACCATGCCCATAATCTACTATAAAGACATCCAATTAGTCCCCTCGGGGCGGTGCGATGGTTAAGGCATGAGGTGTTGCCACATGAGGTCTTGGGGTTGAAACTCGGCGTGACCGAGCATGACCTCCCCCATGTCTTGGTCATTTGTACTAATGGCTAGTAGCCACCCGTGATTTACCTCCTCCGTGTTGGCCTAGGGACGGATTGGCAGGGGCGCTGGGGGCGAGCGAATCGCCTTTTTTGCTATATATAAGAACATTCAATTAGAATCCTATAAGATAATACTATCAAATCATGTGGAAAGCAAAATATGATAGATTGTTATGAGAATCATGCGAGGAAAATTTATTTAAAAATTAATAATGAGAAAATACATTAAAAACATGAATGCATAACTAATTTTATAAGTAAAAAAATACCTAAATAATATTTTGGATATCTGATGGTGGTGATATATAGATCAACAAATTATCTTGCAGAAATGTAATACAATTAGAGATAAACACATTATAACATCAAACTGAATAAATATATTTTACATGTTTTATGTGTGATAAAATAACTAAGTTGTAATTGAACATATCTCATAAAGATGCTACTCAGTAGGGTCTCGTGTGTCTTGAGTCTCTTGTGACTCAAAATGATGCTGTGATTCGTAAATTGAGCAATAACCACTCATATCTCGGCCAAGACAGCATCATCTCTCGCCTCTTGATTAGCTATCCTCTGCTCCATTGTCATCACTCGATCCTTCAGTTCTTGATTTTCTTGTCTTAGTAACTGTAATTCAGTAGAAGAAGAACTAGGGTGACCCCTTGGCATCCTCAAATGATTAAATGTCGCTTTGGCCTGGAGCCAAGGCCATATAGGGTGGAGTTTTTTTTGTGTTATGATTGTTATGATTGAAGAAATTTAGATATCTCCACAATGATATGATATTATCTACTTTAGGCTTAAGCTCTTGTGATTTTATTTTTATGTTTTATCCAAAATGTCTCATACCAATAGAGATATCTTTCCCTTATAAGACTATGATATTTCCAAATGTGTTTTCAATATGAAACTTTGTTTCTAACCTTGCAACCCCAACAATCTCCCCTCTCTCCCTCAAACGAAGGACCATAGCCCCCCCTCCTTAAGAGGAAAGTCTATCCATTTGACATCCGATCCTCGACCCACCAAGTCTTCCTATCTCTCGATCCAATTGACCTACTAGGTCTTCCTGGCCTTCAATCCACTCGACCTATTAGGACTTTCTTTCCCTTCGATCCACCTGACATACTAAGACTTCTTTACCTAGCCATAACTAGGGCTTTTCTGTCTATCTGTCCACTAGAACATCCTGTCTAGTGTATATTCCTCTTGATCCAGACATGGGAACACCCACTTTCTTTGTTCGAGGTCAATATTCTACTCACATGACTCGAATAGACCATAACTCTTATGCACAGTCAATGATTAGACCTTTTGGAAGTTCGGGTTCTAATATCAATTGTGAGGACTAAAGAATTTTATATATCTCCACAATGGTATGATATTGTCCACTTTGATCCTAAGCTTTCATGGTTTTATTTTTGGGCTTTATCCAAAATGTCTTATACTAATGGAGATATCTTCCTTTATAAGCCCATAATCTTTCCTATGTATTTTCAATGTGGGACTTTGTTTACAACCTTATAACCCCAACACTTTGTTATTCCATTGATAACATCATAAATGTCATTTATCACCTTGATGGATAGAGCCAGTGACTCCCCTCCCTCTACTAGTGGTGTAGAGATGTGGACCACTCTATTAGTCATTTCCTCATGTGTGAAGAAAAGTATATGATTAATATCTAGTACACAATTACTAAAGTTAATCATTGCTAATGGTTATATGTAATAAAGTTAATATTCTTACTTCTAAGACCTAGGATCAAGGATTGACAAATGTTCCATCACTTTTCATGTGAGTCTTGTTAAATATCTCCCAACAACTAGGAGGTCTCTGTAGAGTACATTCTTGCATACACAAAAAAGTAACATCAAATTTATGCAAATTTGATAATAAATTAAAATTTTCTTATATATCTTTAAATTAAACTTACCAAATCGATGACATGCTCTACAATAGACTTGATTCAAAAGTATGGCCAGTAGGCTCTATATTTCTATTTGATCAAGCAGCTGCAGAATTTGACCTTCATCTATTTGCAACCCAGGTGGTAGTCCATGTAGCCTAGATCTCTTCTAATATATGTGCAGGCCTCGTACCATTCTTTTTCAAATTGTATAGGAGGTCATTGTATAATCTTACACAATAAATGTTCCAAGTTTCTATAAATTGGGCCTCCTGCCCTGCTTCCTAGATATATTTTTTTGCAAGAAGTTAAAAAATTAGTATACTAAAGGATAAATTTGTTGGAGCAATCTCAATGGTCCATGGGACCATATGTTTTGGTGTTTGGGCAAAGGGTTTAAGTTAGGATTACTCTCGTTATTTGATATGTGTACTTGAGTTGTGCAGGACTGCAGGTGACACATGTGACTCAGGTTGACGGCTTC
>JBBMJZ010000081.1:13677448-13688708 GCA_037833815.1 Zingiber zerumbet | reverse complement strand
GAAATTAATTTATCTCTCCCATACTCGGCCTGATATTGCATATGCAGTAAGTGTGGTGAGCCAGTTCATGCACAACCCAAGTAAAGATCACATGAGAGCGGTGATTCTTATTCTCCAATATCTAAAGTCATTTCCAGGAAAGGGACTTATGTTTACAAATAACAACCATTTGTTGATTGAGGGGTATACAGATGCTGATTGGGCTAGAACAATTTCGGATAGGAAGTCCACCTCTAGGTATTTTACATTTGTCGGTTGTAATCTAGTCACTTGGAAAAGTAAGAAGCAGAATGTGGTGGCTCTATCTAGCGTTGAAGCAGAATTCCGAGGTATGGTAAAAGGGCCGTGTGAACTCCTCTTGCTAAGGAATCTATTAACTGAAATAGGCTTTGCTCCTGATCATGAAATTGATTTATTTTGTGATAATAAAGCAGTGATTGCTATTGCTCATAGTCCAGTTCAACATGATCGGACGAAGCATGTGGAAGTTGATCAACACTTTATTAAAGAAAATCTGGAAGCAAAGATAATTCGGTTCCCTTTTGTCAAATCTGAAGATCAACTAGCAGATATACTTACAAAAGCAGTATGTAGCAGAATTTTCATGACTCACTTGACAAGTTGGGATTGCGGGACATCTACCAACCAACTTGAGGGGGAGTGTTGGAGTGAGTTAGGAAAGATAATTACTGAGTTAGCAGCATTCAATACTTACTGTAATTAGTTAGGAATATAATATCTAAATTATGGTAGGGTAGACAGTATTAATTAGCATTTAATTTTTTACTATAATTCATATTATATTGTATCATTATATAATGTATATTTTCTCGATGAATAAAGATAACTTCTACCTAAAGGTTTGACAAAGACTTCATTTGACAAACAACTAACCATTCACTATATCATCTTCTTTCATAGGGTATTTAAGATAAAAAACTTGACCCGCTTGAATTGCAAAAATAAAAGGTTTAAACTTGTTAAACCTTTTTTTTGCATTAACCTCAACTAAATCATAGTTTGCATGTATTCTGGTACCTAATCTTGGAGTTAGATCATATCATGAATATTTGAACAACACACACCTTTTTTATATGTAATATAAGATATTCCACCTTTATGATTTTGTTAAGTCTACCATAGTAATCAAACTCAATGTTACTATTGCAGATAGATCCTTTAACGTAAACACCAAAATTATAGGTTAATTTATGTGAATCCCATTGTGCCACGTAGAATTTGAAGTCATTAGAGTGCACTATTATCTTATGGAGAGGTTCAGATGTAAGATTTATTATCCTAGAATCTTTAACATTTAATATTCTATGATCATTCACCTATAAAAGTAGTTATGCTATAAATTAGGTAAAAATTTGATATAGATGTATGAAATTTAAATTATTCTCTAATTTATATAGATTTGAAACCATAATGTAAATTCCGTTTCTAACTTTTCAACTATCTCACTTGCACTCATTAATAGATTTTGTAGTTATAATTATTATTCGTACAAGTTGTCATGGAAGGTAATTTTAAAACAATTGGGATAACAAACGAACATAATGGAATAAATATTTGATTAGAGAAGTCAACTCACTTTATGTAGGGTTTGACATCATCACAGTTTAGAAGTATGCATGTTCTTGCAGCATGATATTCTTGCTAAGTTAACCATCTACAAATAGATGCACACATTAGATTATTAAGAAACTTAAAAATAGAAAGCATCTCTGGGTCTATCGGCTTAGTATCATTAGAATTTTTAGGTCACTTGTGATGTCTGATTTTCACATTATTAGTAAAATAACATGAGCAGAAAGATGATACTTTTTCAACTAAATAGGTATTATATATTGACTCATCAACTTTTACTTTGTTATGAATATTATTCTTTAATTTTCTCAAAACATGTTCTAATGGGTACACCCATTTGTATTGCACAAGACCAACTAGTTATGCCATGTAAGGTAGGTGAACTGGTAGATGTTATATTAAATCAAGAAAATTGGGTGGGAAAATACGCTCAAGTTTATATAGTATGAGAGGAATATTTGTTTCTAGTCGAACCATATCAATCATCATAATATACCTTGCTGTTAATTTTTTTAAAAATAGACTCAATTCTATGAGTACTTGCCAAACATTTCGAGGAAGTAAGTCATCAAATGCTACTGGAATAAGTCTTTACATGAATATATAACAGTCATGATTCTTCATTCCAAACATCTTTAACTTGTTCATATTCACGCATCAAACCATATTCAAGGTCTATCCATCTAGGAATTTGATTTCTTTTAACCAACTACATAAAGCTTGCTTACCATCTTTATCCAATATATAACAAGTCTTTGAAAATTTATTGGTTGTTTCATCCTGATGCAACTTTATTCTGTTGACTAATTCTTTTAATTCTTCATGTGATTTTACAGTGTCTTTAGTTCTTCCAAGCACATTTATCATAGTGTTGAAGATATTATCGAAGAAAATTTTCTTAATATGTATCACGTCTAAATTATGTCTAATGAGTAAATATTTCCAATATGGAAACTCCCAAAAAAATACCTCTTTTCTTCCAACTACACTTGCATTGCCTGACAATGTATTTATTTATCTCATTAGAATTAGGTTGAGATGCTAGTAGGAATCCATAGCTATTTATTTAATCAATGATTTCTTTACCTAACTTTATTGTTGGCGGATGTATTCTGACTATAACATTCTTAATGAAAATTTTTCTTATTTCACTTGAAAGGGTATTCAACAGGTAAAAATTTATGATGATTATTAAACCAAAATATATTCCCATTGTAAGGTAATAAAAATACATCAGACTCTGTCATGCAATGTGGATATGCTAATTTACCAACCGTGCTTCATCTCAACAACATTGACTATACTGAAAAATCACTGATAGTCCATAATAAAGCAGCATGCAATGTAAAATTAGTTTTACTTTCAACGTTATAAGTCTTTAAGTCTACATTCCATAATTTATTTAGCTCGACAATCAGAGGTTGTAAGAAAATATTTATCTTCTTTTTCAAATTCGTCGGACCTGGAATAAGTACAGTAAGGAACATGAATTCATCTTTCATGCACATCTATGGTGTAAGTTGTATAGTGTTAATATAACTAGCCAAGATGAATATTACTATCTCGACTGACCAAATGATTGAAATTCATCTACAGAAAGTCTTAGTCTCACATTACGTGGTTCTATTGTAAAGGAGAAAAATATTGTATCAAGATAATTCCATATAGGGGAGTCACAAGGATGACATATTATACTTCCTTCATGTACATGCTCATGATGTCTGCTCATGTGGCATGCTGTTGCAGCAAATGCATATAAGCTTTGAAGTCTAGTAGTTAACAGGAAATAATACATAACTTTTCATACAATTTTTCTCTTCTTCTTCCTTGATATGAAACTATCATGCTTATAATTAATGACGGTGAATACAAATTCTGCATTCAATCAGCTTACTATCTTTATTCCAAAATATCATACAGTTATTAATCCAACAATCAATCTTCTCTATAGGTAAAACTAAATACCTCACCAATTTTTTTGTACTATAAAAACTATTAATCATTAGGTGATCAATAGGGAGCAACTTTGATATCAATTGATAAATATCATCATAATATCATTCTGAGAAATGATTTTCTGCCTAGATGTTCAATAACCTTGCATTAGTTGATAGTTAGGAATGACCAGATGGAATGTCATCTCAAACTTCTCTTTTACTAGCCTTAAACATGTCATACAGTTGTTGAACTTCAGGTGTTGGTATTTCATCTACATTGGAATGATCAACTTTATTCATTAACTCAAGGACTATTGATTATATTACATTGTCATTATATGATGTTTCCCCTAAAGCAGTTGTACTAGATGAAGAAACAATCGAAGTTCCAATTGGTTCTAAAAAAATAAGGCTCTCTGTAATAGTACCAGCTGTAGTAATCTGGAATAAATCCTTTTTTATAAAGATGTACTTTCACAATGTTCTCATCATAGAAATCTTTATTTTTACACTTGGAATGATTATACAGACAACATAACTAGGCACCATTTATACATTCTTGATGACTCTTAACAAAGTTCATAACTCTTCAACTTTAATAAAATATTCATTTTAGATCAATCCATTTTCTAATCTATCATATATCCAAGATTTATTCATGTACATTGTATTCTAGATGAACATAAAATTTCCAATATTACCAACACAATTATAACAAATTTATGACATAATTTATTAACATAGAATTAACAATTTATCTAATTTGCTATGAATCGTTAGTAATAAGTTTTGACCTAACAAACTCCAAAATCTACAACATATTTCAAGGAAATTCACGCATAAAAGCTATCATGATCTACAATATCAAGATATTTTAAATCAAAATTTGGTTTTTTTTCAATCTAGATTGAACTGACTGGGGATGAGCTCACGACAGCCTTGTTGCCATTCCCATGGCTGGCCAAAGCCAAGATGGTCGAGAGCAACCCGGATTTGACCGAACATGCTCGTGGTTGTGCACATGAGCAAGCTGGCCGTGATCGGACAAGCTCGCGACCAAGGGGCTACAAGAAGGCCGCGGTCAACCAAGCTTGCAGCCCTTGGCCACATCTAGCCAAGCTCGTGGCTAAGGGACCAAGCTTGCAGCCAAGGAGCTGCGAGCAAGCCATGACCGGATAAGCTCATAGTCAAGGGGGTTGTAAGCAACCCAATCGCGACCAAGCCAACGGAGCTGGAGAGGAGTGGAGAGAAGAGAGGCTTACAGGAGCAGGAGAGAAGATATGCCGGAGAGAAACTGTGCCAAAGAAGTGACAGCTGAGATCGAAATAACACGAGGAGAAGGAAAGAGGGTCGAGCAGGGGAAATTAGGAAAAATTCACTGATTAAATCAAATTCAGTCGATAAAATGTCGATTGAATCTTAATTAAGTCGGTCTTTTATCGATTGGATTTGGATTCAATCAACAAAATACAATTAACCTTCTAAATTAGGATTCAGTTGGTATATCTTATTAAATTATGGGGTCGAGTTGGGTAAAATAGGTCAAATTTACAATTGAATAAAAAAAATTCGTAGGTGAAATACTGACTGAATCCAAATTCAGTAAGTATTTTTTTCAATTGAATCTTAATCCAGTCAATATTTGCCAATGAATCTTGATTTCATCAGAAAATACCGACATAATTTGGATTCAGTCGGTAAATACCGACTGAATCCTAATTCAGTCGATAAATCTAAATTCATTGATATTTCACAACAGATTCTGATTTAGTCGCTAAAATCCTATTAAATTGAGACGGAATTAAATTCCGTCACTAATTCTGTATCTATTTAAAGATATTATTGCAATGTCCAGTCAACTATTATTCAAGATGAGAATTCAATTTTGGTAAGGCTGAAATAAGAGTATTAGTTGATTGATAGAGTGTATCGATCGATCGATGGACTCTAAACTTTTAAATAGGAGTTTGAGTTGTTTTTACTGTTTTCTATAGTAATTTTTGGGGTTGCTATAGTAACTTTAGAGTTCCCTATCCTGACGTACTGGTTGACTGATAAATAGAAACAATTGACATTATTGTAGCAATCAAAGAAGGGGTTTATTTTCAATTTTTGGGGTTTGCAAAACCCGAATATAAGTTAACTGATAGTAATGTGCAGTCGACTGCTGCTAAGATGGATGAACTTGTTGAGCTGACAAGCTAAAGTAATGTTCGAATTTATAGTAGATCAATCGACTGATGGATAAAATCCATCAACTGCTAGGCAAAAATCAACCTGAACAACAACCTTATAAAAAAAAAAGGTTTTGAGGTGTTTTGAAATGGCCTATTCTTAAGAGATTTGAGATGAAGTCTTGCTACATTTGTTACTATTACATGGGAGTCCAAAGCGACAAAGAATCAAGCAAAACAAAGTTCTCATTGTAAAGTTATTTTTTCTTTCATTTGTATTAGTATACTTGTTGTATTGTGTGAAAATAAGTTGTAAAAGACTTCTTCGCCTCCAGAAAGTATCTGAGAAGGAGAAGAATAATGGTGGTAGTTGTTAGGACTAGGCTTTGGACATAGTCTCCTTGGGATGCAGTGAACCAAGTAAAACCAAGCATGTTAGGGTTGTGTTCTTGTTTCATTATGGCATTTGCTACAAGTTTTTGCTTTGCATCAAATCCATCGACGCAATCAGAGCTATTCACACCTCCCCTCCCCCTCTATCTTACAAAGTCTTAACAGTCTCCTACTTCAATCCTCATAAAATGATTGCAATTAGTGTTTTAAACTACATTGAAATGATAGCTTGTAAATACGAGTTAAACCTTGTTCAATTAGAGAAAGGAAATAAAAGCCTCCAAAAATTTAAACCTCAAAATTTGTCTTGTATTCTCCTCCTTCACAACATAGATTGGCAATCAACAATGGTAAAGCTATCAAGATCTGATGGATAGTCCAAGTCTAGCTAGAGGGGGACGAGTGAATGAATGATGTTTAATAAAAAAATTTCATGTACAAATAAAACAAACAAAATGTTAGATGTTTGAGATGCTCATGTTTGTTTGTATGTATCAAGAGTATATGTAACAAAGATAATAAATATACAAATAACAACTCGTTAATATTCACTCTTAATCCATGACCAATGACTCATTTGGTGAGCCACCTTCTTAAAGTTTCACTATGAACCATTCTAAGAGGTATTGGGGGGCAAACTTCTTATAATTCCAACCTCGGTATGTTTGTTGGATTTTATCTTGCTATTCGGTGGGCTTACACGTTGTTTGTAATATACGGATTTGTGTCATTACAGAACAAACACATTAAGTGATCTAATTAATGGTTAATTGTGGGTTTATGTATTGGATCTGGGTTTACTTTATGTAGAACTCATTAACCTATACCGTATTATTGATGGACAAATAATGGATTCAGTTCATTATAAATAAGGTATGGTCCTCATAGGGTTAGGTATTTTGACAAATCTCTCTTCCCATTGAAGAGGAAAATGCACCGTTGTCATCATAACTCCTATGAAAGACCTGCCTCCTTTTTCTTCTTCTTCCACAGGATCATATTTCATGGATGACTCTAAGACGATGGCGATTCTGCTGCATTCAGTCCATCATCTTTAATTTATGTATTTCTTTTTGCTATAAATTCGATGTTGCTTGATACTATACATGTTATCTGTTTGTTGAGTTCATATGGATTTAGAATTCATGTTTAGAAAACATCCATCAATGTTTACTAATATCATTCTTTCAAACACAAGATGAAATGTAAAGCTTGAGTAAAGAGATAATACAAACAACTTAAGTTGCTTCAACCTTGTCCATGCCCATAGAGACTTTTAAATGATGTAATCACTTAAATAGAAGAGAATCAAAAATATATTTGTAAAGTCTTGCTAGCTCAAAGCTCCTCAAAGACCTTCTATAGTTCTATTTTGTTCGCCTCTAATTAATTGATTGGAATGACTTCTAGTTGATTGATCATACACAAGTTATGTTGGACAACTAACAACTATATCACTAGTCAATTGAAATTCTTTTCTAATTGACTTATCTGAGTCTTTAGTCAATTGGAAACAAATGTAATGAACTATTGTTTGAACCGAAATATTTTGTTCATTGAACTCTTGCATTCATTTAACTCATTGATCGACTATGTATTTTAGTTGACTTAATTATCTTTCAGTTGATTGAATTTCGTTAGTGGCCTCTCTTTCACTTAGCTTTCCTCCTTGTAAGCCTACACAAAATTTTAGGATTGAGCTAAATCATAGAATACAGCATATAGGACCAACAATCCTCCCATCCAATGCTTCAAACTAAGCCACCAAGTAGTTTATTCTCAAAAGTACCAATCTCAAGATTACATTTCACTCAAATAATCTCTGAAGCTTTGATGCCTCCAAGTCTTTAACCTCAGATATATATATATATATATATATAATCACCCTAGAGTCTACCTCACTTGGCTTCTAGTTCATCAAGTGCATCGAACTCCCAAAGCTTGCTTCATATTAATCCTTTGTACCTTTTGGTTCACCTCATTCTAAGTTGCCCTTAATGACTATAAAAATAATAGTCCAGAATAATAATCAGAAGACTTACCATATTTAGGATATTAATCAAAAATTAATTCCGATTGCTAAAGATTTACCATGTTTGGATTGTAATCACCACTATATCTGGAGTTATTTTATATAATAACTGAGATCATATACCATATTTATTATTATCGTATTTATTATAATATTTTATATATATTATCTAGACAATCAGCATAAATAGTTTGGTTAGTTTGCAACAATCATCAATAAAGGAAGTAATTATTTTCTCTTTATTTTTCTCTCTATTCTTTCTTATGTCTTTGTGTTCAACAGCCCTAGGGTCCACATCATTATAAGCCTCTGATCCATCTAATACACCTTCCCATGTTTGTTCCATGCCATCCGATCATCCACCTTGTACCAAGCTATGGAGCCATTGTTCATGATAGCTCAACCTCCTTAGGGCGGTAAACAAGTCAAGTCTAGCCGAGCCAAATTTTATGGTGTTCAAATTTGTTTGATATGATAACTAAATCAAACCATGCAGAGCCTAAAATGAACCAAGCCTTGAAATAATTGTTCAAGCTTGACTTGATTTCTTTTTTATAAGCTTGAGCTTGGTTCAAGATTGGCTTGAGTTTAGTTCGTTTAAATATTATCGAGCTTTTAATTCAAGCTTATTTGATTGTTTGAAACTTTTACATTTTAAATTTATTTGATTGGTTATTGAGTTTGATAATATAAACTTGTTTTTCATTTTGAAAGTTTCTTTGTTTATTTAATATATTGATAATAAGAGTTTTATTGATAAAAATATATAGTTCACAAATATTATTCACGAACGTTATTTATGAAGATTATTCATAAATGTTGTTCACGAACATTGTTCACTAATGAGTTAAACACATATGTGCTCAAGCTTATTTATTTAATTTAATGAGTTATTTAAGTTTATTCATTTAATTGATTTTATATGTATTGAATAAATATAAATAAGCTCTTAGAAAGTCAAACACCAAACTTGTTCATAAATATTTGGTTCATTTACATCCCTAAATCTCCTAACCCTATAGTGCCTTCAAGTTCCTCCAATATTCCAATAGTCATTTCAAGTCTTTCAGTTGTTAAGCACAACTAGGTCGGTGAGCTCCATGTGAACTATATATTGCTAACACCTTGCATACTTAATGCACACATGAAAAACCTAGATTAAAGCTAACTTAACCTCTTTTCTAGATGCTTCAAATAACTTGATTGAACCATCTTTTCTCTAATTGAAGCCTCCATTAATGATCTCAAATAGAATAGAGAGCAGAAGGAGCAACTGACATACGTAGATGATAAAAATAGTACATGAATCTCATTAAACTGTTCAAGTTAATTTCAGAAATTAATTCCTTATTACAATCTCCATTGTAATCCTAAATCACCTTAAATCTTAACACTCATCTTGTTTCACTCTGACTTAATTATCAAATGTTTATTACTCTAAACATTTCCTGACACTGATCTGCTCCCATTTATAGAGAAAATCTCCAAGCTAAACGTGCACAGATTATTATTCAACACGTACATTTGAATGCTTTGCTAAGTTTTAGTTTTTTCAGACATTCTTCAACATATAAAAAGCTGTACAAGAATTAATATCTTCAGACAGAACCATGTGATAGATGACAATAAATTGTTTAATTAATTAGAGGTACAAAACAAAGCTGATGGAATTGACTAATTTCTATATATATATATATGCAAGTATAAGACACACTTGATTCTCCTCATATTAAAAGATGTCAAATTGTGTGCTGTATGCTGAAATGTTTTGTGCCAAGCATTTATCTGGCTAGGGTTTGTTTATCAATCCTGTCGTTCCTTTTACTCTTCTTACCTTTGAGTCAATAGCACTAGTACGTAGCAGCAGCCAGTAATCATCACTGTGAAAAGCTTCTTTAATTAGTTGGTCCCGTTAACTTTGCTGAGAATTAACAGTGATGATCAGGAGCAGGAAAAAGTAGAGATCAAGCTTAAGGTAATCCAGCTATATTTGGTTGCAAAGGAGAGGAGATCATAACCTAGCACAGCCTTAGTGGGCCCTTGTGCTCCTCTTTTGGAACAATATAATAGTACTGAGGTTTCATGATCCTTATCACACCGTATCGCTTGTATGTATAAAGTGATCCTTAATATATATTTGTATACTATGGCATTTTGTTCTTGGTATTCTTCACAGATCACTAGGCAGTAGCACCAGCAGATCTGTTTGAACTGCTGGCTCAGTGATGTTGGAGTTACAAGTACAGATATTTATTCATGTATGGAAATTATTAAAACGGATGGACAGAGTAATAAGGAGACGAAATTATATGTATGTGTTTTTGTTTCCTTGCGAGTGTGCTTGTTCTCTGTCACCACCACCACCCAACTCTAATATTGGTGGGCTCGAGTTTGAAGCTTTGCGTGGCTTGGTCATGATCCATTCATGCATTATTCTCTCTCACACACACCCTAACTTTATCCTTTCAAGTTTCTCTTCAATATAATCCTACTCATTTCAACTCAGTAAGACCAGAGGGAGCTATAGCTTTTGGAAAGCTGCCTTCAACTTTAGGTATATGAGACAGGTTCATTCATCACAGCTAAAGAAAGGCCTCCTCCAATTCCAAATCTCTCTCTCACTCTCTCTGTAGCTGTTAATTCATATCTCTATTTGTTTGCAGATCTCTTTTCTCTTTCTCCGCTGTCTCAAACCTTTTCTATTATTCGTTCACCACTATGACCCTTTTTTAATGTCTTGCCCATATCCGAATTCCTAACAGGCATTAGATATATATCACGCAAATGCTAAGCTCTTCCAACCCTGCGAAGTTTGCTGTCCTTCCTCCCATGAACAGTCCTGTGGTGTCTCCTGTGGATGAGATCAATGGAGGCAAGAGGAAAAGAAGGCCTGCAGGGACACCAGGTACGCGCATGAGACTGTGTTTTTTTTTTTTTTTTGAAATAATAAACTCGCAGAGGCATTTGATCGAACAGGTTACTGACGCGGCGTGGTTTTGAGTGCTAGTGCAGATCCGGACGCGGAGGTGGTGTCGCTGTCGCCGCGGACGCTGCTGGAGGCGGACCGGTACGTGTGCGAGATCTGCGGGCAGGGGTTCCAGAGGGAGCAGAACCTGCAGATGCACCGGCGG
>JBBMJZ010000081.1:13589117-13605976 GCA_037833815.1 Zingiber zerumbet | reverse complement strand
ATCCTTCACCGGACCCGAAGCCGTCAACCTGAGTCACATGTGTATCCTGCAGTCCTGCACAACTCAAGTACACATATTAAATAACAAGGGTGAACCTAACTTAAACCCTTTGCCCAAACACCAAAACACATGGTCCCACGAACCATCGGGATTGCTCCAACAAGGTTGTGGTAGGAGCACTCAGGGCACCACCTAGTGAGGGAGATTCTGAGATTTTTCTGTGGTGTGATTCATGGTTACACAACGAGGGCGTTGTGTCTTTAAGTGGGGGTGATTGCAATACCCCGGTTCTGAGATTCTGGTTAAATATGACTTAAAAGGTTAGATGGTACTATCCATATTACCAAGGTGCACCTTCCTTTTTGAAAACCCAAACTTAAGAACTCCAAAGTTAAGCGTGCTTGGCTTGGAGAAATCTTAGGATGGATGACCTCCTGGGAAGTTTTCCCAGGGTGCCTGCGAGTGAGGACAAAGCACGTTGAAAGGACCTTCGGTGGTCTGTGGAGCTAGTCGTCAACCCGATGGGCAATTCTGGTGGCGTTCCCGGTTCGATTCGGGTGGGGCTCGCTCGGGCTGGGTCGTTACATTCCCTTTCTAGGGAATCCTAGAGGAGTCATTTTCTTAGTCGTCGCGACGATCCATCTACAATTAGAGCCTAGAATTCATCTAAAGACATCAACATCGATTGGATAAATATTATTTTCTCTCTATTTTATGTTTTGAATTATAGAATATTATCTTTTATGTCTTTTTGTTTCTTCTCATTCTCTATGGAGTAGTTCTCTAGATTCTAGGAGTAGGAAGTAGCTTTGATATGATTGTTGATGTATGAACTAAATATTTGTTAACTTTCTCTATTATATGACATTTATTCCATGTTTTGGGCTTTATTGTGTATGCCTTGAATACTGTAGGATATGGAGAGTCGGTCACTATGTAGAGGTGATAAACTAGATGAACCATGGAGCTCTAGTGGTAGAGAGTCTCGTAAAATGGACTTTTAATATTATCACCTTGAATGTAAGCTGGATTGTCATGAGGGGATAATTATCATAGAACTTAATGAGTTTGCCCCAATTTAATGCCACGATATAGAGGTGATAATCTAGATGAATAGTGGAGCCTTGTGATAGGGGTAGTATTGTAAAATGGACATTCTAGCATTATTGCCTTGCAAAGAGACGTCAAGTTTAGATAGCCACATCAGTATAATCCTCCCAAATCCATATCGGTAATTTGGGATAGACACCCTACATGCAAGTAAACATATAGGTAGCAAAGTGAACAATACTTAGGGTGTCAACAAATATCGTAGTGAAACCAAAGTCCTAGAATCATTCATCTAATCCAATTTCTCTCTCAACCATCTCAATTGCTCTTAACTCTCCCTCAATTGCTCTCAACTCTCTCTCTCTCTCTCTCTCTCACACACACAGTCTCTTTCGTGAACTCAACCAACTTTAACTTTCTAGATAGCTAGTTTTGTGAACTCAATTAGCATTTAATCAATAGTTTTCGTGTGATCGATATTTTTATTACTTGATGATAAATGTGCACTTGCGGTTACAACATATCAATTGTCAGGAGAGATGAGCCCTTGGAGTCGGGTGGATCGCATAGGGGAACCGAATAAAATTGATTGAGCGGAGCAGGTTGTCAGGGGAGTTGAGGGGCAATTGAGCCCTTAGAGTTGGATGGACCGACTGGAGGAATCTAGTGAAACTTATTGAGCGGAGCAGGTTGCCGAGGAACTAAGCCCCTAGAGTCATGTGTACATTTGAAGGACATTTTTAATGTCAGTTTATCATCTTTATTGCAGATGAATATGTCGAGTGGAGACACGTAGAGCGTCTGGTTAGCGTGGGTTGAGTGGAGTTGATCGTCCAATTGGTAAGACCAACCGGAGATGGGCAGAGAGTCATCTCGATTTATCTGAACCGAATGACTGCCTCTGTCTTCTCAGATAGTCCGTCGGATTAACCCATATGGACTTTGACCTTCATTTCAGCAGGACTATTAACCTTCTTTACCCACATGGAGACTCCTGATACTCCCTATATGAATTGCTATTAACCAGTTTTCTTATAGTGTGGGAAATATATATCCACTCCATCGATATATTCTAGGTCATGATAGATGATACAAAATGTTATAGCTAAGAAAAATACATGAGAGTCTATTTTATATTTAGAGTAAAGGCTTAAATAAAGATAACGTAAGAAAATATAGTTAAAAGTTTGATTATATAGTTTTTCTAGGAATGCATAGTAGAGATTGTTTATGATCTCGCCATATAGTAATGCATGATGTTCTCCACCTCCTGATACTTCTACTTGAAATCCACACAGTTGATTACCACACCACACAACACAAGTCTCTCTGATAATGACTAAGATTTGACCTATCAACGAGCTTACTTCGTGTTGCCGCAACTTTGAGAGTTTGGGTCATCTGGCGTTCGATGAATTGCCTGAGTGCAAGTCCCATCTTTGTCTCTCCGTACGATTTTGTGCGGAGTGCTCTCATTTAAAACGTAACCTTTCTAAATTGCAACTTAATCACCTCCAGTTGGAACCTAAAATCTTTCTAAATTCTAACCAGCAATCATTCTGGTTTTGGCACTGAGATATAGGCCACTGATAAGCCTAAAAAAGCACCCTAATGAATAATTCTGGGCCATCATAAGAATAATCATCTGACAGACAGCAGAAGCATGCACGCAAATATAATACTAAACTCTCCTCTCCACCTATCATCTATCATCTTCTTCATTAAACAAACCACACCATGGAACCATTCCACGGAAAGACATTGAAAGATAGATAGGCTTTGTAGGCGTAGATGGACATGCAGCAAAGGCTAGAGGACATGAAGCAGGTATTATAATGGACCAGCAATATGCCCTTTGTTGCTGTGGATTTGTGGTCCATTTTGTTGTATATTTGCTAGCGTCGAGCTGGGCCCTGGGATTTGTATGAAGAACATGAGAATTTTGTTAGGACCTCTGACATTCTGCTTCCGCATTCATATTCCTCCCATGATTATTTGATTGGCCTTGGGTTTCAATTGTTTATGAAGTTTTTTTTTACTATAAATCGAAAAGCACATATGAATCTTGATGGACCGGACAAGTTAGTCAAATTGGTTGCATCAGGATTTCTTCTCCATAATCAGGTTATATCGATTTCAATGGAGCAATTGAATGCACTAACCATCACAATAGGAGCTCATGTGTAGTAGCAATTACATTAGTCATGTTGATACAACAGTGCACCCAAAACCAGTCGCAATACTAAGATAGTAATTTATAACTTCAACACTATTTAGCACCCAAAGTAAGAGGATTAAAGTAGAAAAAAAAATCACAGAAAATTTTGGGGGGTTATATTTTAAGGAAACGTTGAGATTGAGAAAAGGAGACGAGGCGAGTGGTTTCGTACACCGGAAGCTCGTCCATGCGGCCGCCGCCACCGACTCCTCCATTTTCCGTCGCCGTTAAATTCTCCAACTCGAACAGATCGGAGCTCGAATCACTCATCTCCTCTTCCTCCTCCTCCATCCCTCTCAGCAGCTCCGCTACCCTCCTCCTTGCTTCCAATGCCGCCGCCGATAGCCGCCGAGACGACGAATCCGACTCGAAGATGCTCTTCTGACCGCACGGCCGCAGGTCCTCGTCCACAATCACGCTCACTGGGTAGAACCTGACCGTCCGCTTGCCCCTGTCCGCCGCTCTTTCCCTCGTCGACGGATTCTTGACCAGGCACGACCGCGAGTGGGACGACGCCGTGGAGCAGGCGGAGTCATCGCATCCGCCCGCGGTGGTGGTTGACGAGGAGGGCGACTGCTTTCGCCGCGTCCCTGACACCGCCGATAACAGAGACCCGAGGAAGCCGGCAAGTCGAGCCCCCGGAGACGCCGGCGCCGCCGATCTCGAACCTCTCATTTCGTGGAGCTTGCCGCGGATCGAACCGGATTTCTTTTTCTTCTTCTTCTCGCCTTCCTCCGCCAGCGGAAGCGGCAGAGGGGCGGAGCACAGAGGAGCCGCTCCGGTCCGGATCGGGCGGAGCCGGGCGGCCACTGAATCTGGATCCGAAGAGGACGAAAATCCGCCGTAGCTGGACATGTCGGAAGAGCTAGATGTGCAGATAGGCGGAAGGGTTCGGCAACGGCTGGCCGCCCCCTGGTTCGCCGCCGCCACGGGAGGCAGAAGAGTCAGTGGATACCTCTTCTGGATGTCTACCGGAGCGGAGAACCGATCTCGGGAGGATACACTCCCCGAGGCGGCAGCGTTACCGTCGGACTCGTCGATGGAGCGGTAGATGGCGTCGAGGAGGGTGGATGAGAAGGAGGGGTTCTGGTGACCGGTCTTGTAGTTACCCCTCACCCGCCGCTCTCCCATTCCTTGCTTAATCCAAGACACCCCTTTCCACAGGCGAGGAAACAACGAAGGAACTTGTGAAGAAGAAGAAGAAGAAGAAGAGGAGGAGGAGGAGGAAAGGTGGGCAACAAGCGAGCAGTCAGGCAACAGGTAACTCGCGCACAGCACGCCTTTTTGAGGCAGTTTCAAGCGCGAGTACATGCTGACGTGGAATTTCCGCCCCTCTTTCATCCCACCTCTACGCCCCGGGCCCGGTCGTTGGAGTCCGTCGGATTCCGTCACGCAACGGAGGTACGATGATCCCTTCCAATTTCCACCATTTTCTTTCTAATGAAAGTATGCCTTCTATTTCTAATTATATCCGAAACTTCTTGCCGGTTGACACGCATGTAGTTTATTGACAATGTAATTTCTAAGCTCATCAAGTGGAGTTTGGTAGGAACTATTTTATGAAATTAATAATCAATCGAGTGACTCGTGATATTCTCTACTTTCCCTTAACGGCTGCGGTTGCTATTTATATTTGGTGAACGTAGTCACAGAAAAGAAAGAGTGATTCCTCTACTCTTTGCCTATGTACTTAATGCCATGCATGCAACTAAAGCATTTTTATCGTGCAAAGTAGGAATTCTGTGACAGCTTCATTTTCTGTATCATTTGCTTTATATGATAACTTAATCGTTAATCACTTCCTAAACTGCTAGAAATGTTAGTAAACCAGTCGATTTATTGTTATATGACGTTATATGAAGTAATAATATAGATAGCATTGGGATCAGAACTACATGGTCAGGGACCATTGACACAACTCCGTCAAACATACCTTAATTATGTATATATAGATAGCATTGGGATCTGAACTACATGGACCATTGACATAACTCCATCAAACATGTCTCCACATCTATCTGGCCTCGGGCGTACCTAATTGTTCGTTGGAGGTAGTTTAGTGGGAAGCCATTGTTAGTATCTGACTAAATTAAGGGAAGTAGGCATGGGGAGTACAAAGGTGTGTTAAGTGATGCACTAATCATTTGCCACCCGTGGAACCTTTTGGTAGCTAGGTTTTAAGGGTGTAGAATGGTCATTTGAAAATTCTTACTTGTTGAAGGCGAAATTTCTGAGGCCTTGGAGCATGCTATCTTCACTAGATTCAATATACAAGATAGAGAGTACATGAGAATGTGGGAAGATGGAACATTGAGGTTTAGAAAAAAATAAAAAAGTTTCAGCGTTGCGCGGTGTGTTTCTTTTCATGACCGGTCACAATCGTTGTAGACCAAGATACCTTTGTTCATTTCAACGGCACTTCAAACAATATGTTTTTCATTTATTCTTAGTCTTTCAAAGCTTCAAAGCAGTAGGCTCTTATCAGTTGGAAGATAACTGTATTAACTAATGTCCACAGTAAACATGTGCAGTGTGCATCATATCTCGTGTCATGAGTCTTCATAATTAACTGCTAGCTTTCACCCTGATTCATAAGCAGACATAAGCAACAGCTCCAACTTTTTGGTCGGATTAGAGTACAGTAAAAGCTATAATTGATGGGCAGATAAGGACGAAGAGGTGTTCGCAGTGCTCACTAATGACCTCTAAGCATTCCCTGGGAAGCCAAACAAAAGCCTTCATTACACATGGTCCCGGGAACTGGAACCTCCTCTTTAGCCTTGACACAGAAATATCTAATGCATGGAAGGGGAAGGAGATGGGTGGAAAGAAAAAGGAGTCCCTTCTGTGTGTCTATCTTTTCGTTCTTTACTTCCCAATGACTATTAAAGCAGAGCAGAGCGTTGTGGGATCGGAGACGTGAAGAAAGACAGAAGGGGAGAGAGAGAGAGAGAGAGAGAGAGAGAGAGAGGCGAGGTGACAGTGGAGCAAGGAGACAGGAAGAAAAGCTAAGGCGATCCCGAAGAATGAGGAGCAGAGGAAACCATGGAGACAGCGCATATCTTCTTTTCCCTTCTTCCACACTGCCTCGGTCCTTCGCCATGCACTTGATTGAGGATCTTTGTCATTAGATCCGACCCGCTTTTGTCCATTTGTTGCCGTGCTGGATGGCCCACTCTTTAACGAAAGCGAAGAAGGCGTCTGATGGAGAATCCGATGGGAAACAGATCCGAGGCGGGGATCGACCAGGTGGTGGCTTTCGAGAAACATGAACGCCATCAATGGATAGGAATAATAGAAACCCGAGCTCGTCTGACACATGCCGGCACGCGTGAGCTCCGACCCACGTGCATTCCTCTTTCCCTTTTCTTTACCATGATTTGCTCTGTCCCCCCTTCTATCTCTTCGGAAGACGCGTCGACGGTGAAGGCATGTCTATAATTCTCGTGCCTTGTGATGGATCCAGGGAATTCACTAATCTGCTGTTCACCCGTATCCTTCAATCTCGCTACTTTGGACTTTAGGAACCTGTTCTGTCCCCACTTTCCATACGATCTGTCTCTCTTGAATGGGACTGGGTGGGCTTTTAAGGTTGTAACTATACGCCAGATCCGATGCAGCTGAACTTTGAGCGTGGAGGTTATCTTTATTTTCGCCTTCTTTTTCTTTTGTGGGTCTGTGGGGGAGAAGTGAGTAGTAGAAACCTACAACGGTAGTCGTCGCATGCATGATTCGTATATAAAATTCAAACAGCCAGTAGAAATTCACGCGGGGAAAAGTTAAAGAAAAAAAAAATGCGGCAGACTGGAAACAAGGGCTAAATTTCCATGAATAATGATTATAATTTTAAACAGTAAATCTCTTTGGTCAGAATCTGGTCAGCCAGAATGCATTTAGTAAGTATGTATGTAATTAACATGCAGATTCTGGCCAAATAGTATTGTCCAATTTTAAATAATGAGAATAACATCCAGGTACTTGGTAGTGTCGGATTAGCCAGTAAGACATGGAGAATTGAAGATTGATTTATGTAAACATCATGTAACATTTATGCCGTATCATTTATGTAAACACCATGTAACGTTCAATATTTTATACAATGTGAGCATTATTAGTTTTTTTAAAAATATAATTATTTCATTCAATAATTAGATTTATTTCCCTCAATAAATAAATCAGGGTACCCGGTAGTGCTCCCGGGCGTCTGAACCTGTATGGATTGTCTAGGAGTGTACAGCGTAAGAGTGTGCATAATACTATTTCTCTCTCTATATATATAATTTAAAAATTATAAATAAATTATTTTTGTTTATTATATATGATCATGTCTTAAGGCTGTAAAATAGAGCGCTGTCTCCGATTGATGGTCAGTCGAAGAGTAGTAAGTTTTTCGAGATCTAAAGGAACTCCTTAACTATCCTACACACAATCAGACGAGCCAACAAAGTGTTAGCGACGTAAGACCGAGGTGAGGATTCCTGACTAGGCCCTTCGACATTCAAGTCAGTCTACTCTCTCGAAAGTGGAAGAAGAACAGTAAGTGCCAAAAAAGTCAGGCTCAGATGTAAATATTTGTGTACCTAGCCAGGAGAGAACATCTCTCATTTTATACTACCTCACATAACCTCCGCGATCATGAAGTGGTCCCCGGTTTGTTAGAATTTGTTAGGTGATGGAAAAAAGTGCAACCTCAGTGTTTCATGATAGTCTAAAGAATTTTTTTCCAATCCATAGATGTACCTCTTTTATCATTTATGTTTCGCATCATTACTGAGGTTGTTAGAGGAGAACACTGTTATAACTGACTCATCAATGGGAAACCAAATAGTTTTCAAAGGAGATTTTAAGGGAGTATTCCTCAACAATTATGATAGGTTGTCAAAATATTATTTGCTATTTATCTGCTGAATGCATCTTAGCCGCTCCACAAGGTCGGTCGCATTATTTACTATTGTATTAATCTGCTTGATCATACATTAAATACTATAAAAACTTGTTCAGAAACTAATATAATACTCATATTATGCCATAAGTTCACTTGAGTAGTCATATAATAAAGCATGTATGTTAGAGCTATATTTTAGGGGTACTATATCTTCAGATACTTTAAACTCATCCGACCTTTACCAGGCCAGGAATATATAGAGAGTCATATGTTCAATCTATCCTTATCCGAACGATAGTGTATGTATAAAGAGTTTTATGAGACGAAATATTATTAAGCCCACATAACCCTTATTCGGTTGAGTATTTACCGAGAACCTTATGCTCATTATGCCTTACCCGGCCGAACGTATATAAAGAGTTATATATAAAATTAAATATCTCTGGGTCCATCCAGGCTTTGCTCGACTGGGTGTTCACAAATAACCTTATGCTCGTTGGTAAAGGCCGAATGTATATCAAGAACTATATATAAGATTAAGTATCTCAGGGTACGCCCGAGCTTTGCCTGACCGGGTGTTCTTAGAGAACCTTATGCTCATTCGGCCTTTACCCGGCTGAACGTGTATCAAGAGATAAATATGAGATTAAATATCTTTGGGTTCGTCCAGACTTTGCCTGACCGGATGTTCACAAAGAACCTTATTCTTGTTCGGTCTTTACACGACCGAACGTGTATCAAGAGCTATATATAAGATTAAATATCTTTGGGTTTGTCCAAACTTTGTCCGACCGGGTATTCACAGAGAACCTTATGCTTGTTCGGCCTTTACCTGGTCTAACGTGTATTAAGAGCTATATATAAGATTAAGCACCTCTGGGCCCGCCCAGGCTTTACCCAGCCGGGTGTTCCCAAGGAACTTAATATTCATTTAGGTTGACCTTATCCAAGTATTTTATGCTAGATTCATTGAGCAAAACTCGAAAGTTGAGTGATCAACAAAACCACATGGGGATTGCTTTCCTATCTCAACTTTAACCACCACACCACCTTAACCAGAATCTTCACATCATCTTCGGAACCTGCTCGATACAACCCGTATCAATATATATTTTTAATCTATTATTGTCATTAATATCAATAATATTATTATTATTATTTTGATTTAACTAATTGTAAAAAGAATTTTAATTAAATATCAAATTAATTTAGTTTTCAATTAATTTGATCCTCCCATCAATTACTAAATTAAATTTTAAGGATTTTGAAAGAATTTTACAATTCTAAAAGAATCAATCCGATCTAAATAAATCCACATCTGATCCCAAATTGATATTACATAGGATCGTGATATTATAAACTATAGTCTCGCATGTGAAAGATTCATTTAACTAAACTACACCTTTAAATGAGACAACACTTTTAGCCATTGAAGAATTTTCCTTAGTTAATTTACAAGACGATTATTGTTCAACCGATTAAAGAGTTCAAATACGATAGTTGCATGATAATAACTAACTCTTTAGCCACTTGATTGCATAGGTATTGCAAGATGCCAATCAACTACCTAGCAAATAGAAATTTGCTATTCTTAGCAACGATTGGAACATGTCGAGAAGTCCTCTTAGTTAACTTATGAATCTCGTAAGATGTCCCCAGGTTTGAGTCAGTCATAAGCAAAACTTAGAAACAACTCAAAACCAAAGGCTTCATTATACATAAGTTCTAGATGGTCAAACTTTTATCTAAGCAATTAATCTATGATTACATCTACACCCATCAACACTGATGTGGCGGAACCTTGCACCCTCCACGTGTCCCATGTGATCAAAAGTCATGCTTACCTGTCAGTCAAAGTCAAGGTGGGATATACGTGACCTAAAGGGTATCAGATTCAACCTAGAAGGGACTCGAATCAAATCAAATCCGCTGAGTACGCTCATCCCAAATATTCAAGTTTCATCAAGGACAGGTCAGCTATTACGACTCGACCTCAGTCGCCAATATAATCTCTGATTAGTCTCAGTCACCAGCATGAGTCCTGACTCAACCTCAGTCATCGATATCATCCCAGACTCAGCCTTATTCACCGATATCATCCTTGATTCAGCCTTAATCATCGACATTAGCCCTGACTCAGCCTCATTTGTCGACGTCATCCCAAACTCGGCCTTCTTCATTGATATCATCCCTAATTCAACCTTAGTTGTCAACATCAGCCCTAACTTCATCTCAGTCATTGACATCAACCCGAACTCGGCCTCATTCGTTGACATCATCCTTGATTTAGCCTCAGCCACCGACTTCGTCTATCCTTAGGTCCACTCAACATCAACCTCATATTCTCATCCAACTCTTTAAAAGATTGCCAACCCCTGTAGGCGCAGGTATGCACACACGAGAACTCTACTTCTCCTTCGATATTTCAACCTCCTTAAAAAAAATCCTAACTTGAGTGTCGGAGTGGTCTACTAAGATTCATCCCCAATATCATTCTTGTAGGATCGAGATTGACGCTAAAGGAGGGTGAAAAGCGTCAAGAATTTTTACAATAAAAATAATGAGCTGATAGGAACTAAGTTAATCAGAGTTAATATATTGAAAATAATAAATTAACTTAGACTAATTCAATCAAGTAAAATAAAGACTATATTGAAATCTAACAGTATAAGCATGCAAATTGATTAACCAAGTTAGAAGTAGTTAGAAGTATAGACACACAACAATTTAAAAAAATTAATTCTTATTTTTAATTTATCTTATGTAGAGAAACATTATCGAAAAAGAATCTAAAAATTAAGTGCAATAAAAAAAAATTAAGGCAATAGAAGGGGAGCCTTGACGCAATGGTAAAGTTGTTGTTTTGTGACCAAAAGGTCATGAGTTTGAATCCTGAAAATAACTTCTTGCAAAAAATAGGGTAAAGTTGTGTACAATGGATCCTTCCCCTGGACCCCACATGGTGGGAGCTTCATACATCGAGCTACCCTTTTAAAAAAAAAATTAAGACAACACTAAAATAATATGAAAATGTTAGTTTAGGTGTTACTGATCAAAAATGAACAGAAAGTAAAAAAAAAAAAGTACCCAGAGCACTAGGCAGAACTAGATGATTGAGCAAGGGATAATTTGAAAGCTCTGTCTTGAACCTCTTTATATAGTACTCTCTCGGTCGCCTATAACCCTCCTAGTCACTTGTACAAGTGTTGACATGACTGTAATTTCTATCTGTAAGATAACGTACACAGTCACTTGGGCAGGGTCAAACTTTATCTTGATAATGTTTCTCTACGGTTGCCTGAAAGCTGCTCGGTTGCACATATACCCAGTTGCCTAGCCCATACGGTTGCTTGGACCCTCTGAATCCCTTTGTCGAGAGTTATCACCAATTAATCACCTCCGAACTCCATCCGATTTCTTAGAATCATCTAACATGTTTCATGTCATTCTTATACGTAATGAGTATGATTTAGACAAGCAATCAACCTCTAACTGATTCCACTCACTTGGATTTGTGCCAACCAATCAAGTTCCAGTTGATTCTACTCACTTGGACTTAAGTCACCTAGCACCTAGCTAGAAATTTTTCTACCAAGCCTTAATTAGTTGGACTTAATTCACCTAGCTTCTAGCTAGGAATTTGTGTACCAATTCTTAACCACTTGGACTTTATATAGCTAGCCTCCGACTAGGAATTTGTATGTCAAGTCTTAATAACTTGGACTTAATTCACTTAGCCTCTAGCTATGAATTTATCTGTCAAGTCTTAACCAAGAGTTAGCTTATGCTTAGATCCACTAGGACTTGATCACTGTCTAGTTCACAACCAAAAATTTAACACCTATCAAGTATCCTGCACTTGTAAACTTGGCATAATTGGTTAGACCTAATTTAAACCTTAGTTATATATCAAAATCTTGGATTACATGTTGTGTACTTATCACAATAATGTCCCTTTTGAAAATATGAAAATTAAGTTAAAGTTAGTAAATAATCAAAAATAAAATTTTAAATTGTATATTCACGGTAGGAAAGAAAATGGAGTTAAGTGCAGCCATATATAAATAAAATAAAATAATAACTCCGTCTTAATCTTTGCTTCCTTTAATCATTAAGGAATTTTTTTTTTTAAAAAGGAAGTAATAGTTTAAAAATAATTTTAAACTAATTTTCTAAAGTTCACTTTAGTTCATTCTCCCCCTTTTTCATATAACAAAATGAGTTAAAGCATAGGTAAAGCAGGACATATAAGTAGCTAAGAATCCAACCTAAGCCAAAATAACAACATAAATGCAAGCAAAAATAAATAAGTAAGATAAAGTCAAGTCAAGCAATCAGTTAGATCAAGTTAAAATGGCAAAGCTGTAAGTCAATTAAATCAACCCCAGTTAAAATTTTCAAGCAATAACATGATAGAACCAAATATGGAAATGGTAAAGTCAAACAACATAATAATCCAAAATACAATAGGAGTAGCAATAAGCAAGCATAACAAAATAAGTTTGAAATAAGTCTATGAACTGTGATGTGTCTAATTAAAAGAGGAGGGAGGAGAATGATATTAGTAGTGTGTACACATCATGGCCATCATATCTCATAGATCGACCCTCATATCAATGACAACGCCCTCAAGACTCATCAATCTATCCTTTACTATCAGTGGAGCGAGGTAGAGGAGACGGAGGATCTAGTGACCTATCTAGAACATCCTTGAGTACGACCATAATATCATCAATATATGGAGATCTGGGAGCCGCATGCCTTCCATCCTTCTAGACTAAAGTGTTCTCTCTAAGGACCATCTTAGCTAGGGTAAAGTTCCTAAGTCCTACCATGTCAAACTCGAACAAGGAAGAAAGGGGACCCTGAGTAGTGTCAATACCTAGAGATGAGATAATGCAAGTCAAGATGTGGCAGTAAGACGTATGGACTCATCAATTAGTAGATACACTAGAATGATAAGTGATGGATCTAAAGATAAGCAGGCTAAAATTGATGTCAAGTCTCTGTCTAAGGGCATATAGAAGAAATGAATGGAATGACCTAACAGTCATAAGAACATGGGTGTTGATGGGTAAGATACACATATACATGACCTTGTAAAAGACATAGTCTACAACTCTGAGCTATGTAGAACTAAAGTTGATGACAGTCAGTGTCCACTCACGATCGAAAAAATAAGTATAGATGTGGTCCAGAGTGATGTTAGAGTAAGGCTCAAGAAATGATGGATTTGGATATGGAAAATGTTGGTGTTAGAAGCACCACATAATCAAACCTAGTTTTGATATTTGCAAAGCGTTCAGAGTTAAGTTGTGTTGTGATCTAATAAGGTTGACTAAGTGTGCAGGCGATTCACTAGAAAGTCCTAATAAGTTAAGTTGACTAGATACTAGTCAAGGTAAAAGTTCTAGAGGACACTAGGCAAAGGGAAAGTCGTAGTTGCTATTGGGAAAGGAAGTCTTAGCCTATAAGATTGGACAAGGAAGCCCTGGTTAGTGGTGTTAGAACAGGTTGGGCCGGCAAGAAGAGGTGAACTGCTTGTTGAAAAATCAAATAAAAATCCTCTCGATCTTTCAACTCAGATTAGTAACACACTTATAAAAAGAAAAGTAAACAACTAATAAATTAAAGATACTAAGGAGTTGTTAATCCAAGATAGAAGAAAGCACTTAAAAGATCTCCTTCATGTAGGCGGAGAAGCCTATTACACACATTGAACGCTCAGAAATGTGCTAAGAAATGAATACAAAAGTTATTGAATTGTTTCTAGCTTCAGGGGTCTTTTTATAGGCCTTGGAAAATTCTATCCAAGGCTGGAAGACTCCTTCAGTGTGACAATTTTATCAGTGCGAAGATTTATCTTCGCCAACGGTCACTGGGAAGGCGCCTTCAATCCATTGAAGGTATTTTCGCACTGTTCATGGAAGGCGTTTTCAATAGCTTGAAGGCGCCTTCGTACTATTCATCGAAGGCGCATTCCAAGCCATAGAAGGCGCCTTCCATAAGGCAATTTAGCTTCTTTTGTCCTCGAACAAGCTTCTACTCTAGCTTCTCGTCCCTCGGAAATATCACGTGCTTCCTTCTCGTCCACCAGCATACTCTTCCCCAGCACCTCGTCCCTCAAACACACCAAGCCCATCGACTCTCTTCTGTGTCATCCTTCTAGCTATCCTTTTTGCTAACTACGTCTTTCGCTCGACTTCCTGTACTCCTAAGTTCCTGCGCACTTAGACACAGGGGTTAAACAATAACAGGACGTAACTTGACTTGGTTTATCATATCAAAATTACCACAGGGTACTTACAATCTCTCCCTTTTTGATGTGAGTAACCTCAAGTTAAGTTAGGGGGAAAACAAATAATATTAAGGTAATTAATATCGCAAATAACAATATGCAAAAAATAATAATACTCTCTCCCTAGACTTAATCTTCACTTCTCCCCCTTTGATCACATAAAAATAGAGTACTTTAAAATGCTTTGAGAATAAATCTAAAACAAAGTTTAAGGAAAAATACTCTTATCTAGAAAATTTTTAAAGAATAAACGTCGAAAAATTTAGATTTATAAAAAAAATACTTTGAAAAATATTTCTAATTATTGAAAAAAATTAACAGACATATATAAGGAAAATAAAAATTTTCATATAAAATTGAGATTATTGTAAACAGAAATAAAGTCCTTTCCACATTAAGACATATTAAAAAATAAATTTTAAAAATTTAAATTTTCAATAATTTTTAATATTAAAAATTAACTTCTAATTAATTTCTAATAGAATTTATACAAAATAATTTATTTGAAAGTATTTTTATAAAAATTAAATGCTTAACAGTTAGTCAATTAAATATTTATTTTAGTAATTGGCTTTTAGGCTATGGTAAGACATTAGATCTTCTTGGTTATTAGAACAACAACCACTTATAGACAAAGCCTTTTAAATAAATTAAATATTTAATTTTCTTTCTGAACCGTAGGTCTAACTTTCAAAAATTTTAATTAAAAAAAAACAGGGCATGCAAAAAAAATTAACTTAAATATGATTTTAGAATCCAAAATAGATTCCTTCCTATAGGATTAATCAAAGATTTCTTAGGAATATATTTCTGTGATATTTTTCTAATTTGACCCTTATGATATTTAAAGTGATAATTTAATCCATTAGATCTTCTAACTTATTGAATATGTGAGCATGCTCCTAGGGTGTAGCACAGATGGTGGGCACATGACATATCTGGCGTAATGGTCAGAGGTCGATTCTCAGGAACTGACAACCTAGGGTTTACTCCACCATGTGTCTGACGCTTGTGTGTCTACATGTACCTCCCTCTATATCCATGGGGTCGGCGCTAGGGGGTCGTTAATGTAGCGGATCTACATTTGTTGAATATGTGAGCATGTACGATTTTTTAACTCTTCAATTTCTTCTTTTAATTTTTTATTTTCTATTTTTATCTTGTCGAAATCTTCTAATCGACAAAATATTGCTAGAATTCCTTTTAATTTCTCATTTTCTTTTTCTAATTTATATGAATTTTTTGATAACATTTTTATAAACTAAAATGATTTATCAGGAGGTAGAGACCGTACTTGACTTACCTTGTCGATCCCATAATCTGAAGCTCCTCTTGAAGTGCTGATGTCTTCTGATGTCGCTCCCTCTTCATTAATGCTCTCGATGCTCATTTCAGACGAGTTTGCTTCGTTTTTATCTTCTTGATGACTTGCCACTAGCACAAGTCCAATGAGGACTTCGATCTTCGATTCAGACGACGTTTCGTCCCACGTCACCTTTAGATTTTGATGCTTTGTCTAGACTAGTCTTTTGTCCTTGTTCTTGCCCTTGCTCTTCAATTTAGGGCAGTTGTCTTTCACGTGACCTTCTTCATTAAAGTGGTAGCATCTTATCTTTCTTCTTCTTCTTTTATCCTGTACTTGATTTAATTTATTAGTTTTAAATAACTTTTTAAATTTCCTTACCACGAATGTCGTTTCGTTATCATCGAGAGAAATTTTAGAATTTGATTCATCCATTTTTACCTTTAAGGCAATGTTGTGCTTGGGTTCTTTTTTTAGATCTGCCTAAATCGATGAGTCTAAGTTAATCATTTCCTTAAGGTCTTTGACCTTCTTACGTAAAGTCTTAACTTTGGAATTATACATAGTTAGAGTTTTAGTCAAATAGGCAACAGTAGCATATAATTTTTTAGTAATTGGATTTGTTACCTTGTCGGTTGACTAGTCTGCGTTGCTGTCTTGACTTGAATCTGATGTTGAGTTGTACTCTGACTCTAATTCTAAGCTTGAATCTTCTTGGATTGCCATTAGTGCCAGTATCTTGGCATGATCTAAGTTAGATTCAGATTCGGATGATGACTTGCCCCAAGTTGCTTTCAGTGTCTTCTTCTTCTTCTTTAGTTCTTTCTCATTTTCTTCTAATAAGGGACGGTTGGTTCTAAAGTGTCCTTTCTTCTTGCATTTGAAGCATAAAAAATTCATTAGGTCCTTGTTCAAGATCAGACACGCCTACTGTTCCCTCATAGGGAACGTGACCTCACCCACTCTATATCTATGAATGATGACCAAGGAAGTGGGTCAACGAATTCAATCCATCCAAGGAACGAGGTGCTATGGAAGAGTATACCGGAGAATGAGAAGGAAGTGTACATAGGGAACGTGACCTCACTCACTCTATAAGTACGAA
>JBBMJZ010000081.1:13540844-13571354 GCA_037833815.1 Zingiber zerumbet | reverse complement strand
GTATTCCCATACCCGCCCCAAACCCGCCCCATCCCCGAAAAATCGGGGATCCCCATCCCCATTTTGGGTTTTCCCCGCGGGGCCCCAAACCCGCGGGGAAAATTGCCATCCCTATTGTTCAAAAAAATATACGACACAAAAAAAATAATGTAAAGGGCTTATTTTCAATGGATTGGATGATATGTACCCAATATGTATATGTCCACGATTCATTGCCTCGAACTATGCTAAATTAGTTTATTGGCTATCCGTCGTAAGCACTTTTCAATTTATCCTGATGACCGGTATGAAAATTACGAGTCCTTCCCAATTTATCCGAATGGCCAGTGGACTAACTACCTATATCATTTTTTTTCATGAAGAAATTCATGAACTGAATTTAAGGGTATCAATTCAGGTGGGTTGGGTCGAGTTCGGGTTAAATTTCTTTTAATAAAAACCTAATCCAAACTTGACCCAAATCCAAATTCAACCAAAAACTAACCAATCCGACCAACCTGAACCCATTTCGGATAACCTAAAAATCCAATTCAAAATATCTTTTTTTAATCTATTCCCCCTTTAATTCTTTAATTTTATTTTAATATTATATTATTATCATACTAACATTCATATTAATATACATAAAAATATTTTAATTTTTAAAATAAAATTTAATTTAATCCCTAAAAATACACTAAATCTTATATTTGGGTCAACTCGGGCCAATCCGAATCTAACCCGATTTAATCTGAAAATTTTCAATCTAAAAATACTCCGATCCAAATCTGACCTGAATCTAAAAATACCTAATCTGAATTGATTTTTTTTTTTACACGGACTCAGATGAGATCTTTGGATTAGATTTATTTTTAACATCCCTAATTGAATCCATTGATGGAAGAAGATTGATTCCAACCAATGCTAATGCCAGCGGTATTCGTGATCAATGTTAGATCCCCTCGAATAATAGTGAGTCTACCGCAAAACTAGGCATTAAAGTTTTCTTTCTCCGAGGAAAGGACAAAAAAACAAAAGCCAAGAGCAAAAAGGAAGATCAAAAGAGAATGCACAGCTATTGATTGATTCAAGTGAGCTGTTGCGAGTCGACTTTTAGTATATTACGAATTATTTTTTTTATAAATCTCACACTTTTACATTATATTATACTTATATATAAATAAAATTTAAATTAATAAATTATCACTAAATAATATTAATAATTAAAAAAATAAATTATATTGTTTAAAATAAAAGACCTAAATAAAAATTTTATTATTTTAAATTTAAATTTAAAAATATTTGAATTAAAAAAATATTTTTTATAAAAAAAAATTAAAGGGAGCCACTTTTTGAAAATGAATAATATATTTTTTAGCTAGTATTATATATCTAATGAACCAACTAATTTTATGAACAATAGAATTAGGTTCACATAACTTTCTTACCAATCATCAGAATAAAATTGAAAGTGTTTATAATAGACAATCCAATAGTACTCTAACATCTCATATTTATCATCCTATTAAAAAAATATCCTATAATATATCATAATTAGAAATCAAATTATAAATACTTAGGAGATTATATAGACACTCGAGGGTTTACAATAAACTCAATATTACAGCCATTCGAGACAAAAACAAAAAACAAAAAAATCTCACACTCGATCTTGTGACGAGCTATTTATTAATGCCACTGATGTTAAGGTGTCGTGTGATACGTGGCTTTTCAAATTTCAACAAAGAAACCACATGGACTATTTTTTTTTATGAATTATTTTTGTATATACTTTTGCGTTTTGTTTTTTTCATTTATCATGTTACACCTTGAAAATTCATACATTTCTAAGTTTATTATTATACATAAAGTTAAAGTAATATTTATTTAATAGTATTAAAATAGTTTTTATTTTTAAAAAAAAAAATTGCTCAAGTTAGAGTAATTTCAATTAAATCAGAATAATTTTGATCTCAAATTAATTTGGCATTGCGTACTATAAAAAAAATTAATAATTCTAATTAATCTTATTGATTATTTTTAAAATGATCAGTCCGACCCCACTAAGTCATAGTTAGCATTCAAATCGTGGATACTGACAACTGTACCTGTACCATAGCCCCGCTAGAATTTTAGTGAAAGTTATAGCAATGGTAAAATTAAAAAAATATTGCTGAAAATAAAATAAATAATCCTCCCGTTTAACGGATCGGGTTTCGGGACGGATTACCAACATGCTGATGCACTTGGCTTCCGGACTATTAGAACCGCATGGTCCGCATTCATGGCAGATCCTGCGAAACGTTCCGACCTTAACTCGGACCGGCGTCGCTATCGAAACCCACTCCATCTCTAATCCAACGGGCGGAGGAGGAGACCGTCGCCAACAACAGCAAAGCTGGGTGCATCTGTAACTTCAAACAAAGCCCATGGCGTGTCTGAAAACCTTCCCTTATCTTCACCGCCCTCGCTCTCTCATCGGCTTTGGATCCCTCTTTTGTTCACCTCGCCTCTCGTCCTCACCCCATCGCCGCCTCTTCGCCACGCCATCCTCCTCATCCTCTTCCTCCTTGCTCAACAGCGCTGGCATGGCTGCCGTCTCCATCGTCGAGCATGTGGTCCTCTTCAAGGTCCGAGACTCCACTGAACTGTCCAAGATCGACGCCATGATGTCCGGTCTGCAATCCTTGGCCTCTCTCGATGTCGTGACCCACCTCACCGCTGGTCCCATCCTCCGCCACCGATCCGAAGCCGCCTCCGCCGCCGGGTTCACCCACTTGCTCCACAGCCGCTACCGATCCAAAGACGACCTAGCGACCTACTCCGGCCACCCTTCCCACGTGGCCGTCGTCAAGGAACTCGTCCTCCCCATCAGCGATGACATCATGTCTGTTGATTGGGTCGTCGATCTCGACGGCCCGGTGCTGCCGCCGCCAGGGTCGGCGATGCGGCTCACCCTCGCGAAGCCGAAGGAGGGTGCTGCAGCGGAACTCATTGAGACGCTAGGGAAGGTCAAGGTCTCGGCTCCAGCTGCGGTCACGCAGGTGAGCTTCGGGGAAAACTTCTCGCCGGCAAGGGCCAAGGGGTACGGCGTGGGCCTTTTGACGTTCTTTCGTAGTCTAGAGGCGCTCGACGCGATGGATGCAGGACAGAAGGACTTGGTAGATTCGGTGAAGGAGAAGGTCAGGCCGCTCCTGGAGAGCTTCATTGTGCTTGATTTTGTGCTTCCGCCTCCAACTGCGGCTAACCTTTGATGCTTCTTCAGCCACAATCCACGGAGGTTCATTCGAAACTTCACTTTTTTATGACACAACTGAGCTTCCTTTGCTGACCCCTCAAAGAAATAAATGATCTTTGTACCACAAATATAAAATTTTGCCTCCAACTTCCTTTTTTATGACACATACTTTTTTGCTTCTGGAATTATTTTGAATTGGTTAAATATTTTGAATCCTCTCTAGTTGTAGTTGTTAAATGATCTTGAACAAAATTGGTCTGAGAAGAACTAGAGTTTTGATTATATAAAACAACTAGCATAAAACTGGTCAAACTTTGTGATTGAAGTTTGAAGCAAGCTCTATCAGCAACTTAACAAATGCTTATTCTTGAGAAACAACTTTGCAGTGAAAAAGGATTGCTTGGCAGCCTTAGGTCAACACCGTGTCCTTGTATTGTGAATTATAATCCAACTTCCCACAATGTAGATTTACAAAGACTTTTTACAGTGATGTTGACTAAAAAAAACTTGTTAGAGTGATGGCTTAAAATTTTAATGCTAGCGGCGCTTACTTTTCTAAGTGTTTGGAGTAGATTTTTCCTGAGTAATACAGATATTTCAGATAGTTGGGTCCAATATATAGTTAATCACTTTCATTTTAATTCAGTGTCATATTTATAAAGCATAAGCCACCCTCCCACAACATAGACTAACAAAGACTTCTTAGAGTAATGGCTTAAAGTTTTAATGTAACTACATTTGTTTCCAAATTGTTAGATTAGATTTTTCTAATTAATATTGATATTTAAGATAGTTGGGCTTATTTTCCAACTCTTTAAATTAGATTTTTCCTGATTAATATTGATGTTAAGATAATCGGGTGCACTAGATAGTTATTTTCTTCATTTGTTTTGATCTTATTAGGAATTGAATCGTAGAAGGCCATGTTCAATGGTGACTCTTCTTCTCACTTAGTCAAGATGTGAGGGGATAGATACACCAAATAGAACTTTATTTTAAGGATATAAATAATGTAGGTAATGTCTTAGGCATCCAAAATGCGAAGTGATTTAAGCAACCCAAAATGCAAAGATTCTTTGTTTGTAATGTCTTGACATCTCACTTAACCACGTGAGACTTGGGAGTCTTTTGGAGTCGCACTTAAACACATGGTACTGAAGGGAAGAAATGGCTCATTACTCCCTCGAATTCTAACTCCAAAGATGAGATATTACTTTGGATACCATGCAGGAGTAGGGTGGAGGCCACTTCGTCTCAAATTATTGATGACTTGAAAGGAAGTATTCCTCTCACAGGCATGGGTTGGACTCGAAATGGCCCAACCACTCAGTTTGTATCTAGCCCAGCACAACTAGAGTAGACAGCGATCCAGGTCCGGCATGACCTTGGCACTCTGCCTTGGGCTCAAACTTAATGATGAAACAGTATAATAATATTGAAATAATTATAAAATAATAATAAGAAACTGAATTTAACAAACACTTTCCAGTAGATTTTGAAGTTGTTTTAGATATAAAAAAGGTTTATATAAAAAAATTTACAAAAGATAACTTATGGGCTATGGATAGTCGAGCCGAATTGACAGCTTTATCATGGACCACTGCATTTTTGCCAACCTGAGACTATGCGCTTGAGGCATCCTATCTTCAAGTTGAATGTTCTTCTTTACAGGCTATGGGACACAAACAATGAGCTATTATTTTTAAACACGGGTTGACGAGAGGATCTTTTTTGACAAGACCAAAAAAAAAAAACTATGGCAGGTTGAATCTCCTTTTGAGCCTTGTGTGTTTTTTGGTGACTTATATAAGCTAAACATATTTCATGTTTGTAGTTGGTAGGGAATAGGGAGCGGAATGCCTTTGGGGAAAAAAATGTAAAGTATAGAGTGTAGAAGGCCTGATAGATGGAGAGTGATAGTATTTGACGCGTGTTGTGGCACAAGTAAAACTGTAAAAGAACTAAGGGTTTAATCAAAAGGGGACAAGGTCAAAATGTCAAGCAGTTACTTATGGGCCAAGAAGTAATATATAGGTCTCCAGGTTTTTGCCAATGTGGTTTCTTGGTTTGACAAGTGATACTGCTTGAAAGAAGCTTAGTGGCTAGAAAAGATCTTTGGAAGTTGACCCCAAGCAGTTGGGGACATTGTGATTAGTTGTTACAATAGATTCTCTCCGTTTCTTCCCTTCAACTTTTTAATAGTTGAGTTGTACGATATCGATAACGATTTTTGTTACTTTGAATATTTTGATCAGCCTCTACTGTTTGTCAAGCAGCTTGATACGTACAAAGGTACAAGGAAATCTACTAGCTAAGCTTTTGAGTTGACTGCCTCCGTTCTAGTTTGCTTCATACCCCAGTTCATATCTACCAAGCTCTGTGCTTGTAGCTCTCACTACGTGTCTGATGTTGAGTCACGTAGTTCTAAGAGTTTAAAATATCTATTTTTTAAAAAAGTATGTGGTTAATAAGGAAGTTGAGTCATGAGTCTTGGCTTGTAGTGTTCCATTTTCAATATCAGACACAGTTAAAAGTGACAAAACAAAGACTTGAAACTACAACATGTTCTTATTTCTTAAGGAGTAAGAATTGAATGATTCTTGAGTTGTTCTAAATTGTAAGAATAATCCAAATTTTGTAATGAAAGTGTCACATTCTTCCTCTTGCAGGTTGACTCCAACCATTTGCTGGTGATCTGCATAATAAAGGCACTGTATTTTGTCCTTAATTTCTTGACTTAGGCAAACATTATCTATGCTCCCAATTTGAGTTTTTCCTGTGCAAGATTGTAATCTGTGTTGTCCTAATGATTCTGGATTCGCTGCTTGCTTTAAATTCTTTCAACTAAAAGGACATTAAAGTCATCCCCAAGAGTCACACTACAGTTCAAACCCAAGAACAAAAAATAAGCATCATAATCACCAGTGGGAGGGAAAGCGAACATGCAATAGTTAGGAATACTAGTCGGATAAAATTTGTTATCGGAAAGATATGGTATTTTTGATAGGTATAAATACTATCTCAGGTTATCTCATATCCACTGTTTAAGAAGGTCGTTCGACTAAGATTCATAAGGTTTCATAATTTATTGATAATTTATTCCTTTTTTAGAGGGTGTGAGGCCGTCGGAGGTTATGGTGATAGTTTCATCTGACCTTTGTCAGTAGTGAGGAACACTAAAAATAAAATTTTAAAAGGGAAAAAAAAGTCTGGCCTCGAGTGGCAAAGCCTTACGTGTGAGATTTGTGTTACTCCGGCAATTATCCTAAACAATATATTCAAAATCTTTAACGACTATTATTTCAAACCATAAATGCATTTGGATGAAAAATAGTGAAAATACTAAAATAAATGGATAATGATGGACGGTTCATCTATAAAGAGGAAAACAGCTTTCCTTTCCCAGCCCGCGTCGGCGTGACTTTTCTCCCATTCTCTCCGCTCTCTTGCTCTCTCTCAACCTGTCTCATTGCTTCAAGCTTCGCGTGTTGCGAGATCGATGACAGCAGTGGCCGCTCCACTGTCGGGTCTCCGGCGATCGTCACCCTTCCACACCCAAGATCGACGCAAGCCCTGCAAGACATGCGTCTTTGCGGTTATGTGAGTGGATTATGCTTATCAACGATCCATTAATTGTGTTAACGGCGAAATCGAGATGGAGTTCTCTTCTTCCCGACTTTCGTTTCCCTTCTCGTTCTTTGTCTTCCGTGCCTTCGGTTGATACAATTTTTAGGGCCCTAATCTTTCAAAGTGAATTGTTAGGAAAGATGGATCTGTGGCATCCTCCGATGCTGAGGAAGACGAGGGTAATTCCGGAAGCTTCCATAGGTCCCCAAAGTTTCCGCAGCTCAAGATGTCTTCTAATCAATCTAGTCTGGCGCCGAAGATTCTTAAAATCGACGCTTCATGTGACGGATCGAACTTTCGGTTCGACCGTCCGCAGCCTTCGGATGAAGAAGGAAACTGGAAGCATAAGAGAGCATTCGGAAGATTTATTGCACGGGAGGCCCTTCTGAACGAAGAACTATGGGTGAGCTCAAACTTAGATTGTAGTCGCTGAACGCCATTGGTACATTCGTCTGTTTATTCCCCCATTTTTGAGGTTTTCCTTTTTAAAGATACCTAACTTTGTTGTCTTCATTGCAGGCGGCAGCATGGATAAGGGCCGAATGTCATTGGGAGAACTCTTCAGATGTTCGGTCTGCATTCTTGCAACTAACTTTGCCCTTCTTTTGTCTTTCCACTATTGATTTTTTTTTTTTTTTGAAAATTTTTGGTATGCAACGGAATTCTAATATTGGATTTTTGTTTTTGTGTGGGTGCAATCCAATTTTTGCAGCTCTCTTGATATCTATAAAAGACAATTTGCAAATAAGGTATGAATTATTTTGTAATTGATGACTTTGACATTTGGAAACACCATTTCACTGATAATCTATAACATTTTTAGAGATAAGATGAAAATACTAAATAATGAGGCTTGAATGGAGAAGCTAAGTTTAGGATGGTTATTAAAGGTGATACGTTTAGTAATCTCAATCAAGAAGGTGGATGTGCCCATGGTGGATGAAGATGCAAATCAATTCTGTTACATGTTCTACTATGCCTGAAAGTTACTTTTTTCTGTATGAATATGTCTTAATTTACTCTAATTGGTTATTGAGCATTTTATTTCATTCATCTGTAGTTCTTTTAATAATTGTAATTGATTTGAAGCAGGAATGGGTATGATTTTCAGTTTCTTTGAAGTATACGATGGGATATGGCATATCCAACAATTACCCACATCATACTTTTTAATAATTTTTACATCAAGTAATGTGCATGTTCCTCATTAACAATATAGCTAGTGAACCTCATTAACAATATATGCAGAGTTGTTGAATTTAATTTGAACTAATTAATTACTAGTTTTGTCATGATAATATTATTACTGTCACTTCTATTGGCTTGCCTTGATATTCTGTGTCTTTTTTTGAGCACGAACTTCACAAGCACTCCTGCTGGTTGTCAATACAGTACATTTTCTTATTTTCAAAGGAGAAAGAAAAAGCAAAAGAACTAGTTTTGAGTTTCATTCACTTCCAGTATCTCAAGTAAATAAAGAATTGGAGGACACATGAGGAATATACCTTTGTATGCACTATTTGAGATAAACACAGTTGAGCACTTTTTTACTCGTCTATGATATACAATATAAGGAAAGGCTAGCTTTTTTATTGTTTTACAAAAACAGTAGTCACTTTTCTTTTCTCATTTTTTGCAAAGGGCTTGGATTGCATTTGGGTAGTTAAATTATCTAACAAGTTTATAATATAGAAATCGATCAATACTGACAAATCAGAATTCACATAGATATCTATGTGGTTGTGAGAATATAGCCATCTATTTAAGGTACTAGATCATCATTTTACCCCAATGTTTTAAACAATATATATCATATTTCTTTTGGGCATTTGAATTTACATGTTGATTAAGTGTTATCTCAGCTGTGCCATGTGGAAAACCATTTATGCTGTTAATATAATCTGATGCAGGAGTTTGATGCAATAAAGAAGAGGTGCAGTGCACAACAAGCTGAGAAATGCATTTGCATTGTTGCGGTATAGTAACTTTTAGAACCTAAGATTAGTTCTACAATTTTTGCAAATCATTGGAAGTGATCTTCAGTCTATGATTTCTGAATATTTAGCAGTGTATTATATACTATTAGAAATTGTTACTATAAAAAGTCTTCACGTAAGGGTGATATGCTTATATAGTGAGGGATCAATTGACAAATGCAAAAGGACTATGTAGACTAAACCCGAGTCTATTTTGTTTAAATTCAAATCATGTCCATGTTATATTGTTTGATTGGACCAATTTTGCTAAATAAACAAATATGAAGCGCACATGCCCACACACACACATTTGTTTGTAGTGATTGCATGGATCGACTCATTTAATATATTATATAATGGATTTAAATTCACATTTTCATGATGTTATATAATATTGTTAAGTAATATTATCTTTTTAAAACATGACTTTTAAATTCTTGCTAGATATAGAATTGACAATACAGATACTTGCAAAATAGATTGGTACTTATGCTCGAGAAGCTTGTTCAAGCAACCACATGGACTGCCTAGGGCCACTTCTAATACAAGTTAATCCTAGGGCCAAACAGAAAAACCTAACCTAAACTAGCAATAAAAAGATACATGGAAATGAAAAATCTTGGAATCACCATACTGCTCATAGCCTAAAATCAAATTGAAGTCCTAAAGAACTGAGAAACTAATTCTCAAATATGCCAAACAAGGAAGTCATGTATGTCTATCTCTAGTAGTTTCTTCTGCCCCTCACGTTCATGGACCGAAGATGTGTCATATAGAGTTTACTCTTCAAATATACAGTATACTGGAGTGGCTATATGATGAAAATTTCATCACCTTTACATAAACATTATTTTATTGGTAATCATAAAATATTTTCCTTACTTGCAAGAAGAAATTTTGATCTTTTCGCCTTCTTCATGTGATCCTTACTTTGTTCCTTGTTTCTTGATTGACCCTTTTCCGAGCATTCATATTTTCCCCCCTACTTTTGAAGCATATCTTAAACTCATTTTAGATCCTATATTTTGAGCACTTGGTTCCTGGTCTTCAATGGAGAACAAAAGAAACAAAATGCTTCCAATCAATTTAACTTCATGGCATCATAACTAATTTTGTTAAACCCACTAATTCTAACATGGGCTATAGATAAGGTGGCCATAGTGCTTCAGTCTCAGCTAGCACTTAATACAGGATCATCCAAAACTTTGCCAATCAAATCCAGCATGTCCTGTTTTGAAACTAGTTACAGTCCAAAATGATAAATCAAATCAATGGAGACATCTACTCCTGTATGTTAATGCAATTCATTCATTCTCTTTTCAATGTCAAATAGATAGGGGATTTGGAATGGGTACTAAGTAATATATGTAACAAGTCTAGCATTCTATGGGGATATAGCATGAGAAATCTGCTCAAATGTAGAAGATGGATGATCCACGTCTCAAGCATAATCTCTGTTCTGTGGCCACATCCTATTTTTCTGCATGCTGATTTCTATCTACCATTTTCCAGCTCATCTAAATTGAAAGTAGTCCATATGACTCAGAGCCAAGCGAAATCTAATTTAAATAGCTGTGCTTCCTTGCACATTTATTTCAAGTGGATTGTATCCCTCCCATTCAATTGTTTCACCATGGTTTCTGCTTTATCATGTGGCAGGTAAAGAAGGATGATAAGAATTCTAAGCGCACTGCACTGAGCAGCATTATCGGGACTCTGGATTTAAGCATACGACAACTGTTGGTTGGAGAAACATTTCCTCTAGTATGCAAATTATATTGTTCCTTGTTTGTTTTCTTCCTTTGCTAAATTCCTTTAATAAGTTCTTAAATTGTTCAACAGGAGCGCATAAAAGAACCTGCATCCTGCAGTATCTACCGAGCAAATCAACCAAAATATGCCTACATTTCTGATTTATGTGTTTCCAAGTATTATCGCCGCAAAGGCATTGCAACAAACATGCTACTTTTAGCTAATGAGGCAGCCACAACATATGGTGATGAGCTTTCATCTAGTTTTTCTTTTCTTTGGTTAGTTTTTTTTCAAGTGCGTACATGTTCCTGCAAGAATATGGCAATAGGAGCTAGGCAGATCTGGGATTTCTTTGTCGATGCCTTTTTCTTATTTATACATTTCTTTGAGCATGCTAAGGAGGTTTGATATTAAGCTCTTGCTCATCCCAGGTATCAAGCAGATATTTGTGCAAGTGTACAGAGATAACACGGGGGCTCAAAAGCTTTATGATCAGATAGGATTTCGGGTATACATCCAGTGCTGTCATTGCAAACCTTTTGAGTCTCACCATCTTAATCCTTGCACGCATTGTACACCCCTGCAGGTTGTACCAGAGGCTGATGGTCGTTTAGTAGCAGAAAACAAACATTTGCTGACTTTACAGATCTGAAGATTCTTCTTTACTGATTGATTCCTTGATATGAAAGTCCGTTACTGGGAAGGCGTCATCCAAAAGTTACTGGCTCATTCCTTCACAACCAACTTATGGCAGCAACTGTAGATTCTCTTTCTCTATCCCTATTTTTTTTTTCCGGGGGAGGGTGAGGGAGCAGTTGGAAACCTACAAATCTGTAGTCAAGGAGTGCATGTGCATTCATCATCCATAGATTGAAACAGCTTATATAGTTTTTAAGTTTTCAGACCAAAAATTAGTTTTTGCATCAAGCTAACTTGGCCGATTAATCAGCATTAGGTCGGCAACAACATATAGTTATTTTGCATTTGTAATAGAGTTCACACAATTCACCACATACACAGTGCTTGTAGTCACAGCCCGATGCACGAATTTGCAATTAGGCGAGCACCGCATTGCGATCAACTAAATCATCTTCGATCTTGGTTACTTAAAGCTAAGCACTTTATAATTCTGACAGTAATTAGAAATCAACGGGAGAGATCTTCCTGCCTTCCAGATCATGCTTCATCCACTGCCCCTTCTTGTTCCGCAACTTCTCTTCGAGCTCCCTGGCCGCGGCCGCCGCGTTGGCGATCGCTTCCTCCTGCACCCGCGCCATCCGCCGGCTCCTCCTCCCCGCCGCCTCCTCCCTATCGGCCTCCATCTCTTCGAACTGCCGCACCCAACGCTGTCGCAGTGTGCAGGCCGTGACCAGCGCTAGCGACTGCATCAGGAACATCCCCAACAACAGTGCCGCCTCCACCCGGGCCAGCGCCCGCTGATCCCGCGCGCCACGGGCTGAACCTAGCAAGCGCAGGCTGGGGCCAGGCCGAAGGAGGAGCGTGAGGAAACCTAGAGCCTGGCCGACGGATGCAGCGAGGACGAGAAGGAGGTGGGCGGCGAAGCAGGGGCGGGTGAGGTTGGAGGAGAGGAGGCTGAGGAGGGCGGAGAGAGCAGTGGAGGAGGAGACGGCAAAGAGGGTCCAACCAAAGGAGGTGGGGGAGGTGCGGAGGAGAAAAAGAGGGGCGAAGGAGGCGGAGGCGAGAACGAGGAGGAGCAGGTTGAGAGAGGAGAGGAGGAGGGCGTGGAGAGAAGCCGAAGACTGCGAAAATGAGCTCCTAAGCTTCACATGAGCGTCAGTAGAAGAAGAAGAAGAAGTCATTTTGGTCGATCTAGTCTTTCTTCTTCGTTGGCTGTGATTTGTTGGTTGGAGTCGGAAACGGTAAGAAGCGGTTAATATAGAAGAGATGGATGGAGCCTCCTGGTCTGCGAACGTTGGAGCGGAAGCAGCTTAACGGCTATGGTAAGGAATTTGGAATCGGAACCTTGAAGCATTTTTTCTGCTTTCGACTGTGCATTGATTGTTTTTAAGTTGCTTTTGTTGTTATCTTTTGTGAGTTTGAACACGAATGGGCGGGAACAAAAATATATCTAACTGCTAGGTAAAACGGTTAGAAAGAGCCTAGACACAATTATAAAATTATTATTATATATATTTAAATCGTTAAAATAGTCTCTTATGAAAATATAATATAAAACCGCGTACAATTAAGGGTAGATCTACACTAAGACTGGTGGAGGCTACGACCCTCGAGAGGAGCAGTGGCCATCGACAAATCAGGATCTGTGTTGGGCTCTAGCCTAACCTTGCTAGACGGGGAGTAGCTCACCGATAGCAGGATCCATGGGGAGGAAGGATTGAGTGAAGAGATGGCAATGGGGGATCTGGAAGTAAGTATGTTGATTGTGGACTCTGATCTGGATCCATTTATGTTTCTGCTTCGATTTTTGGTTTCAATCCGGTAAAAGGAATCGAAGGAGGAAGTTTGAACTATGGTTTCTTCTCTTTCTATTAGCTCTATTGTCATCGCCCGAGCTAATGAAGGTGAGATCCATTCACATATTTGAAATTTCCTTTTATTTGGCGAGTTGATTTGAAGATTGTGGAAGAGCTTCCATTCGGTAATCGTGTAGGTTTTACTCTTCTACTCATTTAATAAGCGGTTGATCTAAGAATGCTGGGTCGATGGATTATCCACTACGAGTGCTTTTTAATTTATTATGGTAGCTAGTCGAAAATTTCTATAGAGTTAGATCGATCACCTCTAGAATTACTCGGTATAAGTTGGGTACTTGATGTTAGTTAAAAAAATGAATTATTTCTATATTAAAGATTTTTTTTAAAAAAAAAACTTCTTCAAATAAGGGAGTGCCTATAAACTACTTAAAGGTATTAGAGAAGTTTAAGGTATATGCTTGTGCTCTTAGCCTCTGTTTGAATGGGATGAGGGAAGATCGAAAGAGGAAGGGAAGATAAGAAAAGGAAGAAAAAGGGAGGAAAAGTAAAGTATTTATGTTCTTTTTATTTGGGAAGAAGGGAAGATTCATTAACGTAACATGTGTTATTTTTTGTTGAGAGAAAAGAATAAATATTGAAGATTAAATATATAAAATTATAAAATTGTCCTTACGATTTAAAATATCATTTGAACTATTTCAAAATTATTTACTTAGAGTAACCAAATGCATTACCATTATAACACCCACCACCTCAAAGTATGGAGTCCACTGTTACATCACTCTTATAACAACATATCTCTTTCACCCATATTCCTTTTAACATTAACACTCATTATGTATGGGTCTCATATTTCACTCAATCATCTTAAAATTACATCATATTAAATAAATATATTTTAAATATATTTAAAATTTTAAATTATTATTATTATTTTAAATAATAATATTACCTTTTAAAAGTAATTTTACTATTTTTTAAAAAATATATATTAAAATTTTTAAATATGTTTATTAAATAAAATAGATGTTTGTGAGAAAATGAAATTACAAAATTAGGAAAATGAAATTACAACTGAGCAGCCGTTAGAAAATAGCCGAACCGTTTTATCCAATTTTAAATTTTAAAATTTATAACTTTTTAATAAATAAAATTAAAAAAAAATTAAACATGGCAGGTACTCTTATAGATAAGAAAAATAATCCCTTTTAAACATTCGAACTATTTTAAATTATTTATTTACTTGAAGATTAGAAAAATAAATCCCCTTGCAGTTGAATTGTTCACTGCATGATCTGCTTCTTTTTGAACTTATCTCTCGTGTTTCTTCCTTGCTCCGCATCTTCGTTGTCGTCTTTGTTGATTGACATATGCACTTGTAGGTGATCGGCATGTGCTTGGCATGGCGATGGTTAAGACCAAGTCCATGAGTCTGATGAATGCCAATGAGGACTTCCCTTTGCAGCCACTCAACCTTGAAGGCTCTTCTCCCATCCCTCAACAACTGTGGAATATGTTCTTGAATCCTCTCCCAGTCCCACGTACAAACTCTACAGCCTTCCTCCATTTCCGGTAGCATCCTAGCTCTTCTCTATCTTGTAATTGTTATCGATTGAGCACTCATCTACCGAAGTTATCACAATTGTTATCCCACCATCTATAAAAATTAAAAAAACATCTACATCATCAGTGTTACAAGAACTAGGTCTTGCACCAAATTTAATCAGTAACGACAAGTATCCTACTGCAGATAGTCTTCAGTCTTCACTATTAAAAACAAACAAAAAATAAGAGATGGTAAAGTAGCCACTAATACCCTAGTCTAGTAAAACAAAACTTACTATCTGTATGCTTTTGAGATGCAAAAGTTATCTGCAACTCTGCCATACTCTTCAAACAAGATGCTTTTGACTTCCTTGGCACTGCATCTACCTTCTCCCACCTTATGGCACATCCTTGGAGTTGGAGAATGCCCTAAGTGCATCGAGAAGTGCAATATCCTCTCCCGATCTCCAGGTTTAGCCCCTCCACCATTCTCCTTCGTGGAATCACTATTCTCCTTGGATAATGACTTTGCAGTGCCTATCACACTATCCAACAGTGCCGCCCTCGAAAAACTTCTGCGATCTTCTCCCAACATCGTGGCCCGCCGGCGGGGGGCTCCAAGATCTGCCTATTGAGAAGCTCAAGTCCGCATTGGCCCGCTCCACCCACAAAATCTAGCTCAGTTCTATGTTGTGCAGTCGGACTACAGGCAGCTGCTCAAAAGTTAACGTGCGCGGGGCGTAGCCAGGATTTAAAATCACCTGGGGTTGATCGTTGACAGATTCTGGAGGTCGGTGGTGGCACGGGATCGTGACAGCTACGATTGGCCGACGTTGGTGTTCCAGCAACGGTGGTTGTAGCTGAATTAACGTTTGCTTGCAATAAGGAGAGCAGCAGACAAAGAAATTCTCGACAAGGAGAGCAGTGAACACTGAGCACGACATAAAAAGAAACTTTTTGAACGTCCATAGAAACCTATTTTATTAAAGAAAAAGCCTTTTACTGTAGTTAAATTTCCTTTTTTATTCCAAATATTTTTTCAAATACGCCATTTTTAATAGAAGTACTTTGTTTTTGGGGACTACCATTCAAAAACAAAGGTTACTTATTTTTATCGTTATGGTGATGGTGGTGGTGTTAGGGAGGAAGGCAATGATGATGTGGCTAGGGTGGTGGTGGTGTTAGGGACGAAGGCAATGATAATGTGGCTAGGGTAGTAACTACAGTGAAATAGTTGCACAAATATCACTCACTAGTAGAACATCTTTAGTAGGGGATATTTAGAAAGGATATTTTTCTAAATATCTCCCCTCTCAAATATCCCCCATTGTGGGGGATATTTGAGGGTTAAATGGAAATCACCGGGCATAAAGTGGGCTGCCACTACTTTTTATTTATTTTTTATTTTTTTAATTGTTGGTGGACCCCACCTAAAATTGGAACAGTGACTTTATTTTTTTTAATTCAATTAAATTCAAACAATTAAAACATTAAAAATATATATTAAATTTATTTAAATATAAATTATATGTATGTTATAAATTATAAATATTTGATTGATGATGAAATATTTAATTGTGGAATTAAGGATATTTGAAAGTGAATATTTGATGAGTGAGATCTATAAATATTTGACTGATGGGATATTTTATTGTGAAAGTTGAGATATTTGAATAACGGGATATTTAAAAGATGATGTAGAAGTGGGATCCATAAATACTTGGCAGAAATATCCCAAACTATTATGGATGCTCTTAGAGCATCTTCAATGGAGATATTTGGAGGGGATATTTCTCCAAATATCCCCCACTCTTAAATATTTCCCATTGTGGGGGGATATTTGAGGGATTAATGGAAATCACCGGGCATAGATGTGTGCCTGGTTATTTCTCCTTGTGGGGCCCACCATTTTGGTGGGCTGCCACTATTTACCTTTCTTTATTTTTTTTATTTTAATTAATATGGCGGGTCCCACCAAAAGTAGGTGTGTGACTTTTATTTTCTTTGTATATATATTTTAATTAAATTAAAATCCGAACATTAAAAAATTAAAAAAATATGTTAATTTTATTTAAATATAAAATTATATGTAAGTTAATAATATAGTTATGGAATCCATAAATATTTGATTTGTGGGATATTTAATTGTGAAGTTTAGGATATTTTGGAGTGAGATATTTAATTGATGTGACCATAAATATTTGGATGGTGAGATATTTCATTGTGAAAGTTGAGATATTTGAATAGTAGGATATTTGAAGAGTGGTGTGGAAGTGGGGACCATAAATATTTGAGAAAAATATCCCATGCTATTGTGGATGCTCTTAGGGAGAAAAGAGATCTTGTACTTGTCCAGTCGCAGTCGGAAGCCTAAGAGGAGAGATAAGGAAAGTCGTACTAGTATCAACTACTGGCATGATAAACGTAGCGAGTGAGGTTATGAATCAGAAGGGAAAATTTTTAAATTTAATTAAAATTACGGTGAACTCAAATAAATTTTAAATTTTAATTTTCTTAAAATGATTGGCCAACTGTGAAAAGGCAAGTATGTAATAAGCAAAATTAAGGATTAATTGAAAATAGATTGTAGCTTAAATAAAATTTTATTTTTATTTTTTATTTAAAAAAACCACCCTAGCCCAAGGGTGGCTCCGCCCTGGGTGCGCCCATCGGCGAATCCATTACCGAGCTCGACCCCACCGCGTAGCCAAGTGGGGAGCCGATGTCGTGATTTCACATCTAACCACAGCACAAAAGTCGAATCTAAAACATAACATTTGGGAATTAATATTAATAAACAAAAATAAAATTGGAAAAAAAAAATTATTTGATTTCCTTTACCTACATTCCAAATTAAGGTATAAGAAAATGCTCCATTTCATAAGTAAAATTAGAACGGACCCTTTTCCTTCGTTCCCTAACTCACTCGCATCCAAACAAAGTTTAGAGTTCCCCTTCCCCTTCCTCTTCTTTATCCTCCCCTCCTTTTCCTCCCTTTTCTTCATCTCCTCCCAAATATAGGGTTAGACGATTAGTAACCTTCTTTTTTAGTTTTATGTTTTATTCGATAAGAGAGAAAATATTACATTGTACATCTCAAAATTAAAATTATTATAGCCAGTTGTAATGAAATATTTATTCATAAGAGTGAGTTAATCCTTATTTATTATTATTATTATTTTGAATCTATTGCATTAATACGTTTAAAGATTTGAACGCATTAATACGTCGACATTAATACCTCGGGCATTAACGTCGTTGGACCCCTAACACACATTGAACGTGCCATAGGCGATCAGAAGCAGAGTTTCCGAATATATTAAAATCACAGTATTTATGAAAATTTGTCTGCCGTGGAATTCTCTGTGCAACGTGGTGGGCCGTGGGTATACTCTTGAACCAGATCAAGATTGAATTAGTTCGAATTCAGCGTGCAAATGATTAAAAAATTACTATCCTTTATTTTCCAGCGTGTCCGTCCGTTTCAACCGACCGGGCATATGGTAAATAGATGCGACGTACTTTTATATAAAGGCCGACCAGCTGATGGCCCAATTCGTAAATACCCTAACTGCCGCGGCCGCAGACAGACACCACGTTCCGTCACCAGAAACCGACCCGATCGAATTCCCATCTTTAGCCCTCACGCTCTGCTCTTTTCATCCCTTTCGAGTTTCAGCAGCCCCCGTCGTTTTCACTTCTATATATACCCTCGCATGTCTTCTTAAAACCCTCTGCTCTCTTCTTCCGTCTGCTCCCACCGTCGTTTTCATACTCGTTGCCGCCGCCGCTGCCGCTGATTGCTCTCTCTCTGTAAAATCCACAAAATCACAGCACTCTGAGCCTTCGTAACAAGCCGCCGGAAGCCGATTGATCCCTCCCTATTCCTCTTTCCCGGTAAATAACCGCTCATCGAGCCGATCCATCGCTAGGGTTTGCCGGCGGAGCGCAAGCAAAGAGGGCGCCGATGGACGACCTTGAGAAGGCGATACACCTCTGTTATGAGCCTAGTGCTGCAGATTCTGCGCTCCGCGCTCAGGCGATGAACTTCTGCGATCGCCTAAAGGCCGACCCTTCGGCACTCATCCACCTCTGCCTCGACCGCCTCCAGCGTTCCCCGCTGGTTCTCGTCCAGTTCTGGTGCCTTCAGGCCCTCCACGATGTCATCCTCCTACGGTACGCCTCAATTCCGCCCGCTGACCTTTCCCTCCTCCGCCCCGCCCTCCTCTCCCTCGCCTCTGATCGCCCCCTACCCGCCGCCTCCCCTCATTTTCTCAGGAATAAGCTCGCCCAGGCCCTCGCCGCCCTTGTCCGCCTCGAGTACCCTGCGTCCTCCTTGCCAGACCCCTTCCTCTGCGTACTCCCCTGCCTTCCCGCTGCTGATCCCGCTGCCATCGACATGTTTGCTCGCTTTCTTGCTGCCCTCGATGAGGACCTTCTTAGTCTTGACTATCCCCGCTCCCCTGAGGAGGCCGCCGCTGCCGCCCAGGTTAAGGACACCATGCGCCAACAATGCGTCCCCCAGATTGCCCGCCACTGGTTCGACGTTCTGTCACTCTACCATTCCTCGGACCCTTCCCTTGCCGCCTTCGCCCTAGACACCATGCGGCGTTACATCACATGGATCGACATTGGTCTGGTCGCCAATGATGCGTTCGTCCCCCTATTCTTCGGCCTCATTATCGCCCCTGGCTCAACTGATCAACTCAGGGCTGCTTCTGGTAGTTGCATTCTCGCAATCATTCTTAAGAGAATGGATCATCGCCAGAAAATGACGCTTCTCTCCAGTCTACCATTAAGTAGGGTTTTTGCTAACCCTGATTTAGTCCAGAAGGTTCCATCTTTGGTCACTGGTTATGCTGCAGAGGCTCTAGAATGCTACAAGAAGTTGGGCTCTGCAGACGTAGATGGGTATTCACCTCTCAATCTTCTCGAGGAGGCTTTGCCTTCTGTTTTGTACGTGATGCAAGAAAGTGAGGAAATGGAATCGAGTAATGTTGTTGATTTTCTGTCAGATTATGTGACCACCATGAAGTTCCCCTCTGAAAAACATGCAATGTATCTTAGGCAGATACTTGAAGCTATTAGAGTGCAAATTCTCTATGATCCTATATACAGAAACAATCTTGATATCCTGGATAAAATTGGTAAAGACGAGGAGGATCAGATGGAAGAACATCGAAAGGAGCTACTAACACTCTTTAGTAGCATTTGCCGTGTTACACCAAGTGTCACCCAGATTTTTGTTCGAAATTTAGTAATTACAGCCTTGTCTTCTTCTGAAAGTAGTAGTGTGGAGGACGTGGAAGCCTTGCTCACTTTGTTCTACCGGTTGGGTGAGACAGTAAGAGAAGAAGCAATGAAAACTGGTAGTGGTTTGTTGGGTGAGTTGGTGCAGATGCTCCTTTCAGCACGATTTCCTTGCCATAATCATCGACTTGTTGCACTGATTTACCTTGAGTCTGTCTCAAGATTTATGAAGTTTGTGCAACATAATCCTCAATATATACCTCATGTGCTGGCTGTCTTCTTGGACGAAAGAGGTATACGCCATCCAAATCTCAATGTGAGTAGACGAGCAAGTTATCTTTTCATGAGAGCTGTCAAATTACTGAAAGCTAGGCTTGTTCCTTATCTGGACTTGATTTTGCAAGTACGCACCCTCTTTTGTGATGGTATTGTTTCTCATGTTTATGGATTTTTTTAATTGATGATGTTTCACATGTTTATTCTATTACAAAGCAGGGATTGCATGATATTGTGGCTCAGTTCACAGATTCAGATTGGACTACAAAAAATCTCAAGTTTCCAGGTTCTGAGGATGGTAGCCAAACATTCGAGGTCTCAGTGTCGTAACATCTCTTTATAATCTCATTTTGTTGATATAACTTCTCATTTCTTTGCCTGTTTCTTTTCTGGGTTTATAGGCAATTGGATTATTGATTGGCATGGAAGATGTTTCCCCAGAAAAGCAATCTGAGTTTTTGGCAGCACTTCTTGACTCTCTTTATCAGAAGGTTAAAATGGAACCTGAGAAATTCCTTTTTTTTCTTGGCCATCTTCTGGTTGATTTTCATAATTACTTGACACCTTCTAGTGAATAACCAAAAGTTGACTAATGCTTTTCTTATCCAGCTCAAGGGGCTTCTTTCAGATGCCAAAGAACATGGCTTGGAAGAATCTTCAGCAAAAGTCTCAACCATCCAACAAATTATTATGGCTTTGAATGCTTTAAGCAAGGTATGGGCTTTCACATTGTAAATTGTTGATATATATTTTTATGTGAGCACTAAGAACTCCTTTGTTTTTTTGTTTTTCAAATTTTGTGCTTTATAGCAGTTCTAATATTAAGAATGAAAATATTCTTCCTGTTTTGCTAATAATTATGGAAGTTGATTGTTCCTCATAATTTGTGAAAGGTGAACACTTGTTAATCAGATGTCTAGAAAAGGTTTTTTTCCTATTAAAATTTATGTATAGTCTACATATCACAGTTTCTTCTGGTTAATGATTTGTTTCTTAACAAATCAAAATTTCAGAATGCTGCCCTCAACAATTTCAGAAATTATGGAGATTCTCTTTAAAGGAAAACCATTCAAGAACTTTTTTCTCCTTTGGTGCTTTGCTTTTAGAAATGAAAAAAAAATAGTTTGAATTAGTAAGTTGTTTTAATTCGTTGAACTTTTGCATAATAATTTGATTTTGTGTACTTAGTGAGGGTTAGTTTGAATAATTCGGAATTTTTAATTTTGATTTCTGATACAAGGATTAGAATTTAAGGATTCAGCTTATTATCACTAAAAACAGACATATGAAAGTTAATGTTAGCAATACCAAAATATCCTTGAATATAGTATTTAATATTAGTGTTTTAACTGTTGTGTCCTTAATCAAATGCAAACAAATATTATAGATAATGTTTGACAGTTCAAGCAATTAAGTTTGGTGTTGGAAATGATACCATTGGTAAGGAAAAGTATTATATAATTTGACAAATTGAATTAGCTAAAGGTTTGATATCTATGTTCCTGCATATTTTATTTACCTTCTTGTGAACTTATTATATATTCAGCAGAAATTCCTTCAAATTTCTTAGACTATAAGTTGGTTATATTACTTGCATTTATGTAGATTTATATGAATAAATCTAAATCTCTATATTTGTTTGTATTCCTTGTGAACAGGGTTTAAATGAGCGACTTGTCATGAGTAGCTGCCCATCCATTGGAATTATGTTTAAAAAGGCTAGTAAATGCCTGAGGCATACATTCTATTTTAACTACATTTGGTTTTATGTAATTGAAGAAAGATGATTGATTTTAATCATGACCTTATTGGTATATATCTGAGATTTTTTTTTTCTCTTCCATTTTGCAGACATTGAGTGTTGTCCTAGAAATCCTTTTCTCATGTCCAGATATTAGAGCTATGCGAAATAAGGTTACTTATGAAACTTTTGCAGTACCCTTTTCATCCATCAATAAGTAACAATTGGGGTGGTTGCAGATTACGTCATTCATTCATCGCATGGTTGAAATATTAGGAGCATCTATTCTTCCATTCCTTCCTGCGCTTCTAAAGCACCTTCTTGTGAAGAGTGAGGTGCCTTGACCTCTCTGCCTTCGGCAAATTTAATTCTCGTGTTTCCAAGTATATTCTACATCATTGGATGATTTTTCTTGGGTTATTCACTTTATCTAATCGCTCTAAGTTGTTGTTTCCATCATCATCACATTGGGGATGGTACAATTGGATTCTAAGATGTAAACATTTTTTCATAAATATTAAGAAAATATAACTCTTAATGGATCAATCTTATTTCTATATTTTCTCACCCCTAAAATTTCACCATACTTTCCTGTTCTATTTTTTGAGCTATTAACAAAATTCTAGCACTAACAACACAAACTATGCCACTGTGGAATTTATATATTCTGATTTATGTCATCATCAATATTTGGAAATTATAGCACAACATAAATGATGCAAATCAGTATACTGGAAAAGAGCATAATTTAAAATAAATTAATAAATAAAATCGAATTTCTGCATATCAATTGATATTATTACAGTTGAAAAAATTAATGATAATGTTCTGTAATATTTAATGTTTATGTTAGTCTAATAAATTATTACAACAGTGTTAATATTCCAACCATTAACATTAATTGTCACCATCAGTTAATTTTAAACTAAACCTTCATCTAAATTTTCTAAATTTGAAGACTTGAGCTTTTCCTAATCCTACGAACTAAATAGAACTGAAATGTATATTTTATTGATAACAAACTGGCTCTATTCTTTTACATGGGCTACCGCAGCTTGATCTAGTTATTATTAATGAATTTTCTTTTATGTAGAAATCAATAAGGGTGTCAGGTTCATCTACCCAACTTCTGGTTTGATAGTTGAGGGACAACTTGTGGTAGTTTTGGTGTTTGATTGTTCATATCATTTAGCAGGAAGATATTCATATATTTAAAAGTTTCAGTAAATATAATCTCTTTAACTGGTGCTTTTGCAGCCAGAAGACATGGTTGAGTTTCTTGTACTGGCCAATCAACTAATTAGCAAATTCTCCACTTCTTTAGAGCCCATACTAGAAGATATATTTCCTGCTATTGCAAGTAGGCTGATAGAAATACTTCCAAAGGATGCATTTTCAGCAGCACCTGGATGCATTACAGAGGTATTGAAGTTTGACCTTTTTTTAATAGTCTATTCTGCATAATGGTGGTTGAGATTGATGGCAATTGATATATTTTGTTTAGTAAAATTGATGATGTATTATAGGGTGGTGCTTTTGTTGAAAAAGTTGAACCTTGCATTAAATCCAATATGAATTTCAAATGTCGCACTCAAAGTTGTATTTAGAAATCCCACTCAAGAATATACATAGAAATCTCTAACAAGGGATGATTAGTAAGTTGGTGTTTCAAGTTTGACCTTACCCTAAGTAGCTCCCTTCTGCTATTACAGTATTAATGGATTGAGAATATTACAAGTACACCCTCACAACTACATAGTTCACATTAGCTTATAACACGCAAGTTGGTTCAAATTTATTGTAGAACCTAGCAGATTCCATCAATATTCCATGATCTCGAGATAACCTTGATCCAGAGTATTTTGAGGTATTATAGATATCTCTATTGCTATGAGGCATTTTGGGTACAACCCAAAAACAAATGCATGAGGGCTTATGTCCAAAGTGAACAATATTATATCATTGTGAAGATGTGTGAATTCTTTTGGTCTTAACAAGTAGTATCAGAGTCATGGTCCAGACTGAATTCCACATGCTTGAACGAAATTGAGGGGAGACCCAGAGTAGGTCAAGAGTTATTGGATGCTTGAAAGGAGGCCAGAAACAGGTCAAGAATGACCGGATGCTTATGGGGAGGCCAGAGCAGGTCAAGAGTGATCAGATAGTTGAGGGAAGACCTAGACCACTAGACTATTAGAGTAATGGTGGTTCTTTGTTTGAGGAGAGGATTGTTGGGAATACAATTAAAATCATGCGTTTAAAACATGAAAGATATTTCGATTGGTATGATGTCTTTTGGGGTAGAGCCCAAAAATAAATCCATGAGGGCCCAAAGTGGACAATATTATACCATTATGGAGATATATAAATTCTTTTGGTCCTAATACTATTTGGACATTAAGATCTATAGGAGCATCTATCTATTTATTCCCCAACATTTCAACCTCTACAAGTACATTGTGTATGTTCTTGTACTACGAAAATGTAAATATCTACCTTTGAGTGAACAGCTTCTATATCAAGGAAGGTTCACCCAAATCTTTAGTATGAAAATGTTGATGGAGATAATCTTTCAATGGTGCAATTCCAATGGAGTTATCATGATAATATCTCCACATATACAATAAAAAGAATGTCTTCCTAAGTAACTGGAATCTTATGTTCCTGATATTTTTTTTTGGATTGAAACTATTTTTGAAAATTTGATCATATTTTAACTTCAGTTAAACTTTATAATTATCACCATGAGTACTGTTTGTTTACATGATTCCTTGTCTACTTGACTTATAAGGAAGTGCGAGAACTTCAAGATCTGCAGAGAACATTATTTACCTTCCTTCATTTGATGGCAAACCACAATCTTTCCTCAGTTTTCATTGCACCAAGTTGTAGGGGATGCTTGGATGTAATAATACAACTACTTTTGATAACTGCTTGTAGTCACAAAGATATACTTCTCAGGAAGGTGAGTGGAAGTTCTTTTACTTTTTTTTTGCTGTGTTGTTTCATATAATGTTAGTGTGTGATCAACTCCGTACTAAAATTCTCCTCATGCATGTATTTCATTGTTATTATTTGGTAGATGTGCGTGCAAATTTTTGTGAAGCTCATAAAAGACTGGCGCACCAATTATAATGGTGGCGATGTTGTATGTCACTTACTATGTTTTTTAGCACATCTACCTGCATTTTGTCTTAATGATTGTTGATCATTTTGTTACTTTCTTTTAGGTTCCTGGATTTCGCAGTTTTATAATAGAAAATTTTTCTACCAATTGTTGTCTGTACAGTGTCCTTGACAATTCATTCAATTTCCATGATGCAAATACGGTATGGTTCTTAACTTGTAGCTAGACATGCAATAGACTTTTATGCTCTATTAGGGTTTGATGATTGTTTGCAACTTGTTCTGTCTTTATTTAACATAATTCCACCACCGGATGCTAATAGGGGAATCATTTATTGCTCTGATTGCAAATCTAATATTATTCTCACAATTTTTTAGATTTCTGTGGTATTCATTGATTTATTAGAGCTGTTACGAATGCCACTTTTCCAATTACTCTGAATAAGAAAACACAATAAGTCGATTTCTGTTTCATACTTTTATGTGGATTCAAACTTCATTGTGCTTATTGATGCCAGTCAATTATTTTGTATTAGTATTGACATGGGATAGATATTGTTGCCTCTTGTGACCTTTCTGGTATAACAACTATATTTGTACCATTCTGTATCCTGATAACTGCTTTTTGTAAGAGTTACCTTTTGCCTTTTCCTCTAAATTTATATTCATCCTTAAAATGTGTTTTTTAATGTTATATGTCCATACATAAACTTGGGCATATATGGTAGTAATTACTTTCTAAACTATTTTTCAACATACCTGGCAACAGTTTATCCTTTTTGGAGAAATCGTGCTGGCCCAGAAAGTAATGTATGAGAAGTTAGGTAGGGATTTTGCTATTCATTTTGTGTCTAGTGGACTACAAGGAGTTCATTGCCCACATGAACTAGCAGAACAATATTATGAAAAGTTGCAGGTATGATAACTATTTCAATACTTGGTTCTATTATCTGATTAATATTAATGTTTCTGTGTGTTGAAACTCTCAATGAACTTCTTGTTGCTGTATGCATGGTGTATGGGATAATATAACTGGAGTTCCAAACATAACAGAGATTTGGAAAGCATCAATGTTTATAGAATTGGATACGCATGTGTTTTCTTCATTAACGTCTCAGCTTTTGGTATTTGATGATTCATCTAACTAGTTTCATTTTGCTGTAAAAGTAGATTGTATTTATATGGCAACATTTTCAAGTACTTTCTTTTAATTGGTATATGCTTTTCTGCAGACCAATGATGTGAAGGATTTGAAATCTTTTTATCATCAACTAATTAAGAATTTGAGGCTGCAGCAAAATGGAAGTCTTGTTTTTAGATAGAATATTTTCATGGTATGTTCAGGAGGAGTTAACAATGGAGAGTACCATATTTTGATGATCTTGGCCCTGCTTGTCTTGTGCAAGCATTCTGGTATTTTATTCTAATAATTTTTCCTTTCTCGTGTGCCTTTTATGAATGCTTATAGTATTAATTTTTGCAGGGAAGTTCTACCACCATGTACATAGTTCAGATATATTTGAAGATGAGAAGGTATTCTTTGCCATCATTGTAGTTATTCATAAACATGATTTTTTTTTATGTTTTGTTTCTTCTATTTACTCTGCATAGAATCAAATGTAATGCATGATTGCTTGAGTTTTACAAATAGATGCTTCATTCCAACTGATTTGATTTCCAGCCTTTCAAAAGGTTTGGATGACTCTAGAACAATCAAGGTTTTGTATTTTCTCCACTGAATTTGCTTCCAATGTATGAATAGTTGACTTGCCCATGATTTTACGCTTCCCTATGTGTTTTAAACTGAAATCAAGAAATTTTTGGTGGATCTAGATTGCAGAAAGAAATCTGCCCAATGTATTTTTTGAGTGTATGTGTTATGGTATTCACAACATACAAGCCTTCCAATTTGATTGATTTAGCTCAGACCTAATGGAGAACATAGTTAGATGAGTACAAGGTCGAATTTGGTTAAAATAGCTTAGGGTTGTTTGAGCTCACCTGAATTGGATGCAAGTCTGATATGCAATTTGGAGTCTAATTCACTTTGCCAAATGAGGATCTTGTTAGGCCGAAAGTAGTTGAAGATTCGCTTGAGTTTGCCTGAGTTGGATGCAACTCACATGAAATTAATGAATTGGTTTGTGTCTGAGTTAAGTTAAATATAAGTTTGCACAGATAGAGGTGGAGCATTTGGAGTGGCAGACTTAGCTTAATCTGAAATCTCCCTTCATCTACTAAATCTGCTAAAGACTCAAAAACTGTGAAAGGTTGTTTAAGATATAGCTCCTTGGGTTGTACGCTTGGTGCTGATCCAACAATTAGTGGTAATTTCTATACACATAAACAACTAATTTGATAATTTTTCTCCTCCATGGTAACATAAGATGCATAGCTATCATTTTACACGTAGTTCTTGTCTGTTACTCCTTTGTCCCCCGACTATTAATGATAAATAAAGGTGTAAATTATGACTTACAAGCAGTTTCAAGTTTCAACAGCATAGCAATTATAGCTCCACATACTAATATATTTTGCTAGGGTATCTATCATATTTCACCACTTCTTATAATTGGATTCTTCATCAGCACCTCTTCACTCATGTCAGGCGCCCAATTTGAGTTGGCACTGAAACATGGATCATTTATAAAACCTTTTAGGAACACTCGTGTGATACAACTTAACAACTAGATCCAAGCACGTTGTATGCTCAATACTTAGCCTAACTGTTTGCTTCTATGTAGTTACATCTTACATTTAAGAAAGTATGCTATTTTGTTATATTTTATATAGGATATTATTTGAGTTATATGGCTGTACGTCTTCTGAACATTTTATTTGATTGTTAATGTGGAATTCACTCTCTTTGCATTGCATTTGCAGATGCTGTACATTGCTAGGATCGCTTTCTTCCAAAACAACGCAAACGAGCTCCCTTATATGCTTCAGGAACGTGATTTAATTGAAGGGAGAAAAAAAATCAATAAAATCTTGCCTATATTTTTGTTGTTCCAAAGGAACAACTCTATTGTAATATCCAGCTTTGTTCACGTATTAATTTGTTTATTTTATCATGTGATATCAAAGTTGTTTTTGCATGCGCAAAGAGAATAAAAGTAGGCCTTCGTCCTGCATCCTTTTTTATTGATAGCTTTGTAACATTAAATTGTAGTTGGTCTGTTGTCAGTTCATAATGTAATCATATGGTTAACAAATGTGGAGGCTCTTCTCCACACTATTATAAAAAAATTTTTGTTTTGCCTTTTTTTATTGGTCCAGTCCCATAAAAAAATATTGATAATTTGGAAAGTATCCAGTGGTCCAATAATCGCAATTGAACTTTTTAGAATTAATTTTGCTAGGCAAATATCCTTCTAGGGTGAGTATTCGGTTAAAATTGAACCGAACTGAATTAATCAAATCGAACTAAACCGATTTTTTTTTTTAATAAATCGAACCGAATTGAATTTAAATAAAAACCGAATCGAATTAAATTTTCAATAAAACTGAAAAAACCGAACCGAATAAACTGAATAAATTTGGATAAAAAATTCGGTTTATTCGGTTTAACCGAATAAAAAAATTTAAAACCGAACCGAATTAACTGAATTAACCGATATTTTAGAAACAAAAAACTAAATTCCGAATAAACGAAACCAAATGTTTAAATTCGATCGATTTATTCGGTTTAACCAAACTTTTGTTCATCTCTACTTCTTGGGAATAATTGATCTCAGAGGCTTCTATCTAGGGGCTTCTCCACGCTATCATAATTAGGTGGGATGACGATGAATCCTCAAATATTAAGTAAATGTGCAGCGGGTATGCAAGGGATATCATCCAATATTTTTATGCTTCAGTGGATATGTCGAAGAAAGATGTAATCATAATTAAACAAGTGGATTAGGAACAACATCAGACTAGGGAAGTGATCTTTGGGCTCAATTTTCTAGGCTTTGTAAAGAATTACAAGGAAATATGAAGGTTCCACTTTTTTCAAAAGCAAATTGTTCACATTTGCATTTACTTGTATTTTTTTTAAATACTCCTTTACGATGGGAAATTATTATATTGTCTCATCGTAGGCAGATTGGAATTCTAGAAATCTATAACTACACGCACTAGGAAAAAGAAAAGAAAAGAAAATGAATTTTGAAAAATATGTGTTTTCATATGGTACACAGTTTAAAATATGATATTGAGTGCTGAAACCCAAAATATGGAACGATCCACAGGTTTCTAATTTAGGGGTTAACTGAAGCAGGTATCGTAGGTAGGAAGTAGACAATAGAAAAAAAAAAGGTTGATCTCTAACGACATTGAAGCTAGCGACAATTATTAAGTATAAGCCCGCTAAAGGTTGAGATGAGGAAGTCTCCAAAGCTCTACAGTTCGTTGGGCCGTGAAGCAAACAAGCTACAATTCAGATAAATCTAACAAGTAAACCATAATACCATATGAAAATCAACAGCAAGAAGCCTGGGTTCTACTCTCTCTCTGCGAAAAACTCTTTGGCCCTGAACAGCCTTAGGTAGATTTGAAACACGAAAGAAAAGACCACAATTTGGTAGTGAAGATCAATCAATTCTCACAACTTCCATGTATATGCTACAGGACTTCGCACTTTGTGCTGCTTGCTAGCCCAGGTGATCCGACCAAACGCCTCGCCGGCAGATTTCCCCCTTTCCTTCGATACAAACGTCACACTGTACTTGAGCTTCTGATTGACACGCTTGAACACGAGCTGTGTTGGCCTAACCGTGGCAGCCACATCGTCGGGTCCGGTCACCTTCACTTGGTAAACGGCCGACGCAGGGCCGACGTTCGTTACCTGCCTCCTGTATTTCACAACCCTCGAATTCCTCTCGAACACAACCGAGAAGGAAGGGTAGTTTAGGTTGCCCGGGTTCGAAAGCCTCCGCGGGCAAGTGACGTTTCGCTTTGCGATGGCCTTGATGTGCGGAACGGTGTAGTTCAACGGGCAAAGGAAAGAAGAAACGTAGTCATCGGTCGCGATGTCGTAGATGAGGCCCGGGGAGAGGGCTTTCTGTGGATCGACATGGCCGGCGCCGAAGGCAAATGGCGTGGCGAAAGTGCCGCCGGCGGCGTCGCGAATGGGAGACTTGGTGTTGTCGAGGAAATATGCAGTCGTCATCAGGGCAGACTTGATGGCGGCCGGGCTCCAGTCTGGGTGTGCACCTTTCAGCAGCGCGGCGACTCCGCTGATGTGTGGGCACGACATTGATGTCCCTGTATCGAGCGAGAGCGTTGGTGAGCTCGTGGAATTGTGGCAGACAGAGACAGTCTCAAATCGAGCACGTACCGGACATTATATTGAACTGCGTTCTCCGTCCATCCTTGAGCAACCCCGTTGGCCCGACTGCGCCCGACCATCCTGCCAAGATGTTCACTCCTGGCCCGATGAAGTCCGGCTTTAGTATCTCCGGTGACACCGGATTCGGCCCCCTGGAGCTGAAGGCTGCCACCACCGGCGATGGTCGCACGCCCAGCACTGTTCCACCGAAGGCCAGTGCTCCCCTCGGC
>JBBMJZ010000081.1:13502995-13516260 GCA_037833815.1 Zingiber zerumbet | reverse complement strand
ATACCTTAATGGACAAATAAAGTATTATTAAAAAAAATGATAATGCCAGTTAGCCTCATTGACTATCTCTGGGGGTGACCGGCCCCGTCCCACGGAAGTTTCCCACCGGCCACTAGGGTAAATCGGGAAGCACACGCGGCGGCCAGCCAGAAGCCCAACATCCTTTGATTATGCCCCCCATTTGGAGAAAAAATTTCTATAAATACGTCGTAACTGGGGTTCGAACCGCGGGTATCTGAGAGACAATCTGGATGTCCTACCCCGACACCATGGCCCCGGAGACAAATAAAATATTATTAAAGCTCCTAGTCAAAATTGATCACTTGGTATCTTTACATTAACAATCTCCCCCATTAACATAACCAATATCATTTGATGTGGAAATGTATCAAGGACAGATGAGTAATTATGGGGGAGGAGGAGGGCATTTTGGTCAGTTTAGTGCAGCAACCCTTTTTAGGGCACTATTCATCGCATTGAGAAGGGGTTTTTTTTTGTGTTTTTTGCTGGGTGGAGCTGCTTCCGCCGCCAGCCCCCTCACGCAAAGCTCGACGCCGATGTCAGCCGCCGGGCGCCACTCCCACTCCTCTCCGTCTCCTCCTTCTCCTGCAACGCCATCGCCGGATCGACACTGGCTGCCACTCCTCTCCCTCTTCTCCTTGCGTGCAGCTCCTTGCCGGCGCCGGCAGCCGACTCCTCACACGAGCTCTCCTCTTCCTCCTCCTCGCGACACCGGCGGCGACCGCCTCTCCTCCTCTCTTCCCACGGATAGCACAGCCGCTGGTCCTCGCCGTCTCCAAGTGCTTCTCGCCGCCGGTCGCCATCTCCTCCCTTCTCCTCGTCGACACTGGCTTCCCCTCCTATTCCTCATCTCCTCTGTCCTTCTCCTCTCACGGGCGACTTCTCCAGTTGCTGCCTATGTTAGGGATACCGACGTCGCATCCCTCTCCTTACATTTGGAGCAAAAGGTGGGAACCACCCACCCCAGCGACCCCCTGCGCCCGGCCCCACAGGTGTGCAGGAGGAGGTAAATCAGGGTGAATGCTGGGTTGGAGGTTGACGGGGGTTCGAGGCATTTAGACCAGCATAATCATTGATTCTAGTGGTCCGTGTGACAGATCAAATTTAGAGGATGATCGATGGATTATTGACTTGGCCCACCATGAATGAGTGACTAAATTATTGTCTTAAAAAGCAATCTTTTAGAGAACAACGTGCATATCATCTAGAAAGTATTCCCTTTCAGATGCTTGTCTGATTCTATCAGTTTTACACCTTCAGATTCACCAAAAGTTGTATTCATGTATTGATAATTAATAAACGCTAGGACAGAAAAAAAGTTAAATTCATAGAGAATAATTCCTTGATATTAATGCATAGTCAGGAAACAGCTTACCATGCATTATTTCATGGCACAGACATGCTAGCTGAGAGTCGAGTTGAGAAGCCACATCCGATCTACGTGCCACGCGACGAGGCATTTGAGGAGCTAAAACAGGGAGCTTTCGCGGCTGGAAGGCTCAAGGCTGTGCTGCACAGCTTCATCCCGTCACTCATTGCTTCCATCTCTGCTGATAACCATGATTTCAAAGGGTTCCACCACATCGACAACCTCTACAAGGAAGGCCTCATCCTGAAGCTTGGCCTCCAGGAACATCTCCTCAAGAAGCTCCCATTCGTTAAAAAGATACAAGAATCGAGCGAGGGCCTGCTTCGATATGACACCCCAAGCATCCTCACAAGTAAGTGAAGCAACATGATCCTTGTCATGACTTTCTCGTAGTCTAACATTAATATCCTATTGAGATCAAAATTAACAAGTTAAATTCATTGAAAATGATCAAATTGCAACAGAGAAAAAAACCTAATGAGTGATTTTGGTATGTAATAAGAACCAGTTCTCATGCTGACATGCTCATGCGGTTTGCACTGTAGAGGATAAGTTTGCATGGCTCCGGGATGATGAATTTGCTCGGCAAGCAGTTGCAGGGATCAACCCTGTCAACATAGAGAGGCTTCAGGTAACCCCACATGAGCAGTATATCTCCCTGCATCACTTGTATATTGAACTGAGTTGCAAACAATAACAAGGCTATTATGGCACAGTCGTTCCCTCCGGTAAGCAATCTTGACCCTGCACTTTATGGCCCGCCTGAATCTGCAATCACGGAAGCTCACATAAGAGGTCAACTCGAGGGGTTGACAGTCCAACAGGTGAAACAAAGTGCATTACCCTGTTTATCTTTCACAGCATTTAGCTTACAGCTGACCCTTGTCATGTTATTAATACAATAAAAAGGCTGTGGAGGAAGGGAAGCTGTTCATGTTGGACTTCCACGATATATACTTGCCATTCGTCGACAGAATCAACATGATGGATGGCCGGAAAGCATATGCGACAAGGACCCTCTTCTTTTTGACTCCCATTGGGACACTGAAACCGATCGCAATCGAGCTTGGACTCCCTCCCCAGCAACCAGGCGCATCCCGTCCCAGCATGGTGTTGATGCCGCCCCGTGATGCTACTACCAATTGGCTGTGGATGCTCGGCAAGGCCCATGTCTGCTCAAACGACGCTGGTGTTCATCAACTCGTCAACCACTGGTATGAAAATGTACCAACTTCATCACTCAAAGTTGCAACAACCTCACCTTTAGCTGAGCGATTCCTGTTCATGGCGTAGGTTGAAGACGCACGCGACGATGGAGCCCTTCATATTGGCAGCGCACAGGCAGCTGAGCACGATGCATCCGGTGTTCAAGCTTCTGCACCCGCACATGCGGTACACGTTGGAGATCAATGCGCTGGCGCGACAGAGCCTTATCAATGCCGATGGCGTCATAGAGTCCTGCTTCACTCCCGGCCCCATAGGCATGGAGATGAGCTCCGCCTATTACAAGGACCACTGGAGGTTTGACCTCGAAGGGTTGCCGGCTGATCTCATCCGAAGGCACGTCCTCTTGCTACCACTACCACACCGGATCTTGTCATCTTCAATCCAATCTACACTCTCAGCGGACTTTTAACAAATACTTGTGCGAAATTTCAGGGGCGTGGCAGTTGCAGACCACACGCAGCCGCACGGCCTCCGCCTCATCCTCCCGGACTATCCCTACGCCGACGACGGCCTGCTTCTCTGGTCCGCCATCAACCGCTTCGTTGGCGCCTACGTCCAGATCTACTACCCGGACTCTGACCCCAACCGAGTCCGCTCAGACTCGGAACTCCAGGAGTGGTACAATGAGTGCGTCAACGTCGGTCACGGGGACCACCGCCACGCCTCGTGGTGGCCGCCGCTGGACACCGCGTCCGACCTCGTCGCGCTGCTCACCACCCTCATCTGGATAGCATCTGCCCAGCACGCCGCCCTAAACTTCGGCCAGTATCCCCTCGGTGGCTACGTCCCGAATCGCCCCCCGCTGATGCGGCGGCTCGTCCCGGACCCCGAGCGAGACGCGGACGAATACAAGGCCTTCCTCGCCGATCCTCACTGTTTCTTCCTTTCCTCCATGCCCAGCGTGCTGCAGGCGACCAAGTTCATGGCGGTGGTCGACACGCTCTCGACGCACTCACCGGACGAGGAGTACCTCGGGGAGACGAGGGACGGCGCCGCCCCGTGGACGGCGGACGAGGAGGCCGCGGCGGTATACAGAGCATTCGCAGCGGAGGTGGCGGCCGCGGAGGAGGAGATCGAGAGCCGGAACGCGGACCCGAGTCGGCGGAATCGGTGCGGAGCCGGGGTGCTCCCCTATGAGTTGCTGGCACCGAGTTCAGGACCCGGTGTTACGGGACGGGGTGTGCCGAATAGCGTGTCCATATAATGGGAGGTAACTCCACTGGGTAGTGACAGGAACATCCATCCATCTTTGTAAGTAAGAGCTTGCAATTCCTTCGGATGACAACAAATTAACCGATCGATAGTTCTAGCTATTCGCTGCAACATCGACATCATTATAGACGGTGGATATTTTTAAATCTGTTAAATTAATAAATAATGTATATAATGATTTATGTTATATATTAATGAAATACATTTTTTTTGTATGACAATACAATGTGGCGCATAGAAATCAAAAGTAAACCAAAAAATAAACTCGGCTGAGAAATGTTATAAAATAATTAACACATAATCAACATAAATAAATGTAAAAAATAGTTTAGGGCAATGTCGGTATTATTATATTTTAAGAAGAAAATTTTAGAATTTTCAAAACATATTTAAAATCATGGTAAATAGTTTAGGGCAATGTCAGTATTAAACCACTTGATTGAAAAATCTTTTACCTTCATAGCAAAAAACATTTCATCCCTCCAATTCTTCTCTAATAGTTTCTTTTGTTTTCCTCTACTTCGCATCCAAACATCTTGGCCCTTGTTTTCCAAATAAAAGAAAACACTTGACAGAAGAATTTGCAAAGGGCAACCATAAAACAAATGCCCTGAAAATGCACAGTTCTACCATGATTGGGTAAGTTCAACAAAGGACCCATCATTGAGAAAATATTATGCAGCAAAGTTCCCAGATGAGTTCAAGCTCCCTCGATCTAAGCAAAGTTGGAACATGATGTAATCAAATTCTGCAGACAAAACCAGCAGTGGCCAACATCACTAGTGCCTCAAGGGCCTCGGGGAACCTTCGATGTCAACTTTCTGACATGGGAGTATGCATCCTTAATATGTTTGTTGATCTCATCTTCCCATCTATCATAAACATACAAACCAAAGAAAGCTATAGCAAGCCCTGCGACAAAATCAAAGAGCTTCTTTGTTACATCAACAACTAGCAGCATGGCAACGTTTAAGTATAATAATTAGAAAAAACTATTGTTTACCTAATTTATACATTGTCTGCGGCGACATGTATCCAAGGACATTCAGAAATAATAACAAGAAAACAACCTGTTTGATTTCCACATAAGACAAATATTTTCAGGACCCCCTTCAGCTAAATTTTGGTTGAGAAATCTAGAATCTTATTAGAGCAATGTAAATTGTAAAGGAAATTTAGGGAGCAAAAAATTAACAAAATATAGTAATACAAACCTTAAACATCAATGTCCAATCCTTTCCCTTGCAAAGTGAGCGCAATATGACAATTCCATTGTTCCATATATGGGTAGCTGAATGAGCATGCCTACGTGCCTGCTCTTCTGACAATTCGAAATGCGAAGGTGACAATTTCTGAATATTATACCCTAATCTGCAGCAACCATATAGAAAAGTTTAATAACTGGAAATACTGAAACCAAAGAGGAAGCAAAAAGATAATAGAGGTAAATCATAACATGCAATGAAATTAAAAAAAAAAACTCGTACATTTTTGAAGGCAAAGCACCATGAATAAACAAGAACAATGCAACAACTGAGACTAGCTTTGCCACTGCTGTAATCATTGTATATCCATTTGCGAAAAAGTAGTTATATAAGGCAACAAACAGAAGCAACGTTGTGAATGATTGTTTCTTGTCTTTCCAAAGAAGTGTGTCAGCAACTGAAAACAGAATGGAGGTATCTGTCAGTAAAGTCATCAAGCAAATGAATCTGCTGTTAGTTCACCCATACCTTTTCCACCAGCCAAATAGGTAGAAACTTTAGATGTTCTCTTTTTCTGCTCAGCTTTAAGATGAGAGTATGACTCAATTGTTCTTTGGATACCATCCTATGTTCACAGAAGAGAACATCTCATATAACAACAGAAACAGTGATACCTATGCAATGATAGATAAGAGGGCAAATGAGTTCAGATGGAAACCTTCAGAGACACAATAGGCTCATAATCAATATGATCTTTAGCTTTTGAACAGCTGAAAGTCCTATTGCATGACAAAAGTCTAATTCTTGAAGGTGTCAGCTGGGGCACAGGCATCCCATACTGTGAAAAGATCTTGTATGTCCATTCTACCAAGTGAGCAATTGGCATCATAAAAGAAACAGGAAGTTTGATATTTGGCCTGCAATTAAAAATCTCATGATAATTATCAAAAGAAAAGGGAAAAACACAAATCTGAGGAACCAAAGAAGAAAATCATGGAATAAATGAATTCAACATTTTATTATATTTTCCTTTCAAATATCATCATCTTCTAGTAACAATTTTTGAACCTTAGCTAAAGTACATGTATGATTTAGCATATGAAAAAAGAACCAAATGGTCAATGCCTATCCATCTTTACTATAAATACGCTTTTTCCACTGTGTAATAAATAGTCTATGCTATAAAACTTCCTTGAAATGGGGAGCTTAACAAAATAAAGCAACTAAGTAGGTAGGAAGTGACTTTATCATCACAAAAACTATACCTTTCATATCCAAGACCTTCAAGTATTAATGACACGAATTCCCAAAATTTAATTGGTTCTCCATTTGTTATGAAATAGGCCTGCAGTAAAAAAGTATGTTACTGGTACCGTCACAGAAACAAAAGAAAAGAAAGGATATACCTGCCCTGCAGCTTTCTTAGCACCTTCTTCAGAGGTTAGAGTGCGCTCAGCACATATATGGGCATATGCCACATTTTCTACATATGTGAAGTCATACAGATTATTCCCATCACCAATGATAAACTGATATGGAAGGGAAAAAAGAGGATATTGATCAGTAACAACACACTGATTGAAGAGCACTAACACATTATGGCAACCAATCAGATCAGGGACATCTGACGAACTAGTAGAAAGAACTTTTTTTTTAACTACCATATATATATTTATGAATTTTATGTACTTCAGAGTCAGATTTGGCTGCAGAAAATCAGTGATTGAAACAGCAAAATCCTTGACTTGTTCCATTAAGAACTAGATTGCTCAAAGCAAAAACAGAAAAAAAAAATCTTAATTGCAAACTGAAACACAACTGCATGAAAATTTCTCACATAGGTTGAATATTTTACCTTACTCTTGCCAGCCTTTGCAGCAGCAACTAGTGAAGGCACCAATAATCTGTCACCAGGGCCAAATATACTGCTAGGTCTTATACAACATGTCAAAAGCCCATTCCTGCCATTAGCTTTTAAAACCAGCTTTTCTCCTTCGGCTTTAGTCTCTGAATATGAATCGTTGAACTAGAATGTTGGAAAATAATCGACAATCAGAACATGATAAATGTGCAAAACAAAAAAATGGTCCTTTTTCCAGGAAAGATAAAAATTTAAATAGAACCTTCTCTGGATATGGAAGTGATTCTTCCCCACTGAAAATTCCATGAACACCATCAAACACCACACTAGGAGAACTAGTATAGATTAGCCTCTTCACTTGGCACTCAATACACGCATCAATAACATTTCTGGTACCTAAAATGCATAAGTAATTCTCATTGCAAGAACATCAAGGTTAACCAATGATGTGTAAAAATTGTTCTGAGCATGTGCCAATGCAGGTTACATTACTGACATGCTTTACTCAGTCTAGCATTTATGCTAAATTAGAGTGCTAAAATCAACAGAGACATGAAATCTAACCATCAACATTCACAGAGAAATGAAGCTGGTAGTTGTTGATAGATGAATCAGGAGCAGCCATGTGAAAGACAACTTCAATTCCTTCAAATGCTGTAAAAGGAAATCAACAAGAAAAAGTAAGTGAAAGTGAGATCATTTGGCTAAATTAATTAAAAGGTATCTTTATTCTTACATTGCAAAACTATTGGAAAACTAGTATGATGAAAAGAGAACAAAATCCCCTTGAACAGCAAGCGCCAATTCTCCTTTATCTTGAGGTTTGCCATCCCAGGTTGATTATATTGTACCCAAAATATGACAACATTTCAAGACAAAAGATAAAAGGAAGATGCTCCCTAGTTTAAGAAAGATCAATTTTTTTTTTGCCACCACAGAAGCTATTCCATGACTAGAGCTGCACAAGTGAGTCAGAAGGAACCTTAGAGTCTTGCTAGTCCTATATTCATCTGGTGAGATTAAGTCACCGAAGAAAACTGAAGATTGACTATAAGTAACAAAATTGTCTAAACATGGAACGTCTCTAGTTCTTCAAGGTACCGATACTGCTAATACAGCTTCAATGCCACGGCCAAATAAACAAAGAGACAAATATGCAAAAATTAATATAGTTTTTTCCTGTTAATCAAGGTACAGCATCCCATTCCGGTTATCATATAAAATAACATTTATAGTGCATCCCTGAAATAATTCTAACTCTTGTGTAACATACAGATCACACTAATCGAATATCAGTTGTCTAGCAGTTGAGATGTTAAAAAACAAGCGCCAGTTGCAGTGGTTTCATATCTTTCAACCGGCTGCTCTAGAGGACATTATCTCATGTTTCTCAACTGTTTGGAGGTCCCATATGGTTCGGGCGAACTGACAGCTAGAAACATGTAAGAACTTTGAGCATTCGACGCTGATATATCAACACAAACTCTGAACAAACATCAGTTTACTTTATTAAACTCCTAAAGCAGTATAGAGTGTAACCTAAGCGCAGGGAAGTAACGGTATCGAGCTTATAATTAAAGAATCGAGTTCCGCCAGTTCCAACTATGAAATTGTAAGAGAGGATCTGGTCCATTAAGTAGCTAAAGAAAAACCTCAGATCGAAGCTTTAGCAAAATCGAAACTCAATCGACAATAAAGCCCAAAATAAATGGAACCATCATAGATCAAGACAGGAGACTGACGGATGCTGCCACAACAGCAGATTCAGGAAACGATGCCACTCACCTTTAACGACCTGTGCCTTATTGCGGAGATCGGCGGACACGTAGGCGGCGCGGCCAGATCGGAGTGCGCGGCCTAGGACACCGGCCTCCTCGTGGGCCTCAAGCGAGATGGAGGGTGCGAGATCAGCGACGCGGACGCACCAGTCGTCGGAGCGGAGAAGCATCTCGACCAGGTGCCGGGCAGCGAAGCCACGGCCGCCGGTGACCACGCACCATCTCTCCGCTCCGCCTCCGCCCATCCTCAATCTGTCGCTTCGCTCGAAGTGCCAACCCTTGATAATGACCTCGATCGACAGGGACGCTGACGATGACGATGACGATGACGATGACGATGACGATGACGATGGGATCGGGAAGGACGCCGTTTGCACCGTCTTTACGGCGTTAATGGACTACCATATTAGCGAGAGGCATCCACTCTGTGACACCAGTGTTAAACCAAACCGACCCGTGTCCAAAGAGCCATTAGTTTTCAAAATGTTCACTGGAGTGTCCAAAGGGCGTTGTGATTTTCGAAATGTCTAAAATCAACAATTCAAAAGCATCTTCAGAATTCTCAATTCTGAAATAGTGTTCTCGACCCGTTCAGATGTCCTCTGTACTTTTATTATTTTTTTTTTTCTTATCTCCATATCTCATTATCGATCAGTTTAAATTATATCTCAAGACATCATGATATTTTTAAGATATATACAGTATTCTCGTGATGTACAAAGTATTCTTGAGATGTAATCTGAACCATCTGATCGGTAATAGAACATGGGAATAAAAAAAAATGGAGACAGAAGATCTGAACTAGTTCTCGACTTTCCCTCATGTACCCATTTTTTTATTTATTCAATGCAATCAGAATGAATAAGTTGACTAAGTTTAAATTGATTTAAGTTGAAATTTTAATATTCGATGAACTCTATAATAAAAGTGTTAAAAGAAAATATCATAAAGATAACAATTTTAAAGAGAAATCGTTATAATTTTAATAAAAGATAACGATTTTATTTAAAATCATTATCTTTGTAGTATTGTATAATGTAAAAGTCAACAGTTTTACATTATTCATTATCATTTAGTGCAATGATTTTTTTAAATAACAACATATTTTATAGAAATTTTTTAAAATCGTTGTTTTTAAGATTTTTATTTTAATCTTAATAATAGTTGGGACAACGGTTAAATTAATCGTTATAAATGAGAATATTTTTATAATATTTGGAACAAGAATGTATAAATTGTTATTGTTGTGATAATAACCTATTGTATTTTTTTTTTTCGCTCAAAACTCGAGTCAAAAATTGGGGCACACATGTGAAAACCCTAAGAATGGTACACCCAAAACCACGACACTTCGGTCGAAGCACACACCCAAAGCTTCATCTTCAAGGTGTGATCTCAAAGCCTTCGCCTTTTCCATTTCATCTTCACTGTTCTCTCTCTAGGAAGCATATCTCGTTCTCCCTTTAGGAAGCAGATCAAGGCAAAAAATGGCATGTCGAAGGGAGGGGTTCGTACGTCTGCGCATGGCATGAACGCCTCCTAGCCTTGTGCTAGAATCTATACTTCCGCGAGTAGCTTCTTTTAAATTATTTCCTGTTGTCGTCTGTTCGTGCTTTTTCGCACCGTTTGTGGTTTGACAGAAGAGAGAGCTATCCGATGAGTTTTTTTTTTGTCATCTCCGATTTACTTTGTTTGACAAAAGTTCTAATTTTATCTATGATTCATAATTTATGTGATCGATGCGTAAAGGTTGGTTTTTGATATTAGTTTGGACAGAACCATGAATTTCTTGTGCTTAAATGATCGAATTCCTCTAATCTTTCTAATTATTTTTGTTTTTGCCTGGTGAGAATGCTAGTGCATTTTAGTTTTTCATGCTTTAATTTAAATTGTTGGTTTCGTGTCCATTCGCTAGCAGAAGAAGTAATTTTTAAGATCAAAAGTTACTCTCTTCTTTTGTTAAAGGAAAAAAAATTGAAGCCTCACTGTTTCTGTATTGTCCGAATATGAAGTAGCAGCTGGAGCCTTGATCCTTATATCCTTTCTTCTCTTCCTCCTTTGCATCAAAGAAGTCAATCGTCTACTTGACAGTTTCATTTGATACGGCGCATAATAGTAGGTCTGCTGAGGTCAATCAGGTGAAAGTCAAAGGGACGTGATAGTCAGAAGTCAGGAGAATGTGATAGTTAAAAGTTAAGGGGACGTGGCTGACAGAAGTCAAGGAGATGCATCGGTCAACAGAAGGGACTGTCGGAGGCTGCCGGTCACATATCGCCAGGTCAGGATATCCAGATCGGGATATACAAGTCGGGATATATAGGTCAGGATGTACAAGTCGGGATCTCAAATCTGCAGTATAAGGACTTAACGAAGGACCTGAACTCTCATGCTGGTCGGGATTTCCCAGACTGGTATATATATGTCTACTTGATATACCTGGTCGTGGTCTCGTGGATCGCTTAAGTTATACCCAGGCCGAGTCCTTCAACTACTGGTCATCCGGGGCTTCTCGATCCATGCTCGATCGGTAAAGCACTACACAATAATGGAGCCAGGGAATCGTAACCACCTGCCAGAGAATAACTGTTACATGTCAGGGTATATTCCCATGGTCTGAGGTTTTCTGCTAATGGAACTTTCCTCTAGCCCATAAGAGGATACCACGTGTCATTCGCTGCTAGACAAGTTCTGACACCCGGCATTCCCTGACACTTGTCAGATTCTAGAAGTACGCATTGTCATATAAAAAGGGAGACACTCTCCTTTACGCAAGTACACTCACTCACATTTTCGCATCGGTCTTCTACTTTCTTTCGGTTTACTGTTCTTCTGGGAAAAAAATACTTGACTTGAGCGTCGGAGGGTCTGTTTCGGGAATTTTTTTCCTGGTTTTGGGTCTCTAACGTTCTGGGTGCCTATCTGAGTGTGCGCAGAGAGCTCCCGAGTCGTCATCCCAGTCATCACCCTCCTGTCAGCAACCCGAGGGAACTCTTCCTCGAAGTACTGTACTAGCGGAGGGTCTCAGTCGCTTTCCGTCAACGCCAGCGACAGCATAGCCGGCCTTCGTCTGTCTCAGATTCTTGACTCCAGACGGGATCATTATTGCTCATGAGATAGTAGTTGCTCGATCTGATTCTAACTTTGCTTGGAGGTTGCAGCAGAGACAGCTAATGTTATCTAAAAAGGATCACAGGTTTATTTTTTCTCTCTCGCCGATGAGATGCCGACTAAAATCATGGAACAGAATAGCCTATCTCCATTTCTTCGGAATTTTGAGGATTCTTCCTTTTCTTTAAGGAGATAGTCTTTCCGATACAAGTAATTACCTAGCTTTACTAGAAAAAAAATATCCATGTGCCCTCTATTTTCCTAAGTACACCCCATTTAGTTGATTTATATTTTTATTGACTATTAGTTATGATTACATTTAAATATTGGACTCTATCTGTGATCTTATGTCAATAAGGCTCATATTTTATTTTACTAACTTCAATGATATATATATATTATGGAAAGTCGTTAAGAGATTACCAAAGAAAGTCTGGAATATTATTTCTGAATACTATTTTAAGGAACTCCTTTGGGATGTACCCAACTCTTGCACAGCTTATTGGAGATGTGCACATATAGCCGGTCATTTTAGAAAGACTTTACACCCGTCGATTTAAGATACTTTTCTTTCGTTTTTTTTTTTTTTGGTGCAATTGAAAAGAGTTTTTTGAGCGCTATCATTTGGAAGATTCTATAACCTTCTTTTTAAAGATTGATGTATTAACTATCAATGGTAGTTCTCACAAGTCTCTCCATTTTAAGACTTCTATGCGAGATATTCATGGAAGCTTTTGAAACCTTACATTTCAAAGATTGATGTTGTGAGCTATCAATGGAATTTTAAGTTTTGGTTCTGTCTTGTTGCTCGTCCGATCGATCCCTGCTCGGCTCGGTCGACCTTCGGTCCACTCGAACTCTGCTGCTCGGACGCTCTGCTCACTCAGCCACTCTGAGGTCAGAAAATTAACTCCTGCTGGCAGTCTGAGATTATCCGCTCAGGTCATCTCGATTGTCAGTTGAATTTAGATTCGGTATAATTTTAAATTCAGCTAATGCTCTGTATATCTCTGACAACAGATTGTTTGAGTCCAACACTAAATTCTGGCCATATGAGTTTATGGTGATAGAGTACTGGTATGGTGCATTTCTCTAGACTGGGGAAGGTAACTCATGGAGCAATCAAAATTTATTAAGAGGGTATTTAACTCTGCTTATAAGCTCTACAAAACAGCTTATAATGTGTTTTAGAACTTATAAACTCTTCAAATTTGTTTGGTAAATTTTTTTACAAACAGCTTATGGCTGTCAAAATAATTTGTTTGACAACTTATAAGTTATTTTTAAAAAAGTAAGTTGTTTGCAAATCCAGACCCCGGATTGCACTGAACAAAGTTGACTCATGTGCGAGCGCAACTTGCGCACACGAATGTCGGACCGGTCGGAGACAAATGACCCTAGAAAGCCTCGAAGCACAGCCGGAGGTGGGAACGAATCTGTTTCAACGAAACTGCTGTAGGACCGTGACCTTTCGATAGAGGGGG
>JBBMJZ010000081.1:13482742-13492952 GCA_037833815.1 Zingiber zerumbet | reverse complement strand
CAAGCTTCTCCACTTAGCAATGTGGGACTAAAACCACTACAAAAAATGCTTTGAATTTTTAAAACAAAATTCAACAAGGTAGAGCCGTCAATTTGGGTTGGGTTCGTCGGGTTGGCCCACCCCGCCAAACCAATTAAACGGATTATGTTGGAGCTCATAGATGGTTTAATCTTTTTCAGCTTGAAGCATTGAAATTTCTTTTACTAGTGAATAACTTTCAACTCCTGCATAGCCCACAATCCATCTATCTCACTTTTCGCTACTTTAATTTTTCTAATTGTCTCTTGCAAACCATCAATCCCTTCTTCAAACAATATTTTCTGTGAATTTATCTCAAATTATAATTTTTTATTTTCCTTTTAAAGATTACATCTCAAATTGCAGAAGCTTGCCAAAAGATATGAAAGTTTTTTTTTAAATCTTTTTTTTAAAAAAAATTATGAGCCTTCGATTGGGTTGGGTTGGGTTGGAGATTTTCCAACCCGCCAAGTTGACATGTCGGCCCGCCCCGTCCCACCAAATAGTTGGTCCACCACAAACCGACCCGCTCCACCACAGGTCAGCCCGTTTGACAGCTCTAATGGTAGGAAGAGGGGTTTTCTCTCAATTCGCTAACAATGCTTTTCATTTTCTATCTTCTTTCTGCTACCATCGAACCTCCATACTAACTTAGATATTGAAATAGTCTCGTCAAGGCAACTCCCAACGAACTCTGTGATGTTTGTCACTCTCGGTAAGAAATTGCAGATGTTATGAGAAGAAATCTAAGAGAAGACTTTGACGTTATCGTTTATTATGTCAGGATAAATTTCTACTGCCGCGTCGTGATGGTGAGAATTTCAAACTGAAACAGTGCCGAAAAGTCAGCAATGGGCGTTCCACAAGTGCAGCATGCGCAACACATGGGGGCAGGGGCAAAGGCAAAGAAGGAAGGTTCGCTTACTGGGTGGTGGTGTTGGCGTTTGGAAGTGGGAGAGAGATTCATTATTTACATTTCTTACTGTTTTTAAGGATAAATTAAGGAACGTCAAGACCAAGGGAGATTCTCTCGCATATTTGGGAGGCGAAACTATGGCAGCATAATTTTTAAAAGTGAGGATAGAGGAGAGGCGATGAGAGGAGAAGGGGAAAGGCATGGGCTTCAAGATTTCTCAAGGTTACTCTCTGCAGCCAACGATCTAGTTCTGATTTTAGCCTTTTGGTCCGGTGACGGTTTGCCACTATTGCTGCCATATTGTGGGCCGCTGCTCGATCTCCTTGCAGCAGGTCAATTGCCAGCTAACTCTTAAATTGCCTGCCTTTTGGGCGATGTATCGTTTTGTTGCCGTGGGCTATCAGCTTGACTGCTGCTGGTGACGACGTGTTTAGCCTTGTGCTCCTTGATTGCCAGCCGTAGGTTGTTTAACCTTGCCCTCCTTGGTTGCCATGGGCTATCTCTTGGGGTTTTCTTTTATTTCGACTCCACATTCCGTTCATCTAAAAGAAGTCGAAGAGCCCATAGAGTACGGGGGTTGTCGGCGTAAACTGTTGAATTGACGAGCTGATCGGGGGTGGCAGAGCAGGATAGTCATTTCTTGGACCTAAATTTGTGCTCGAGGATGACAAGGACGATGTCGCAGAATCTGGACGTGGTGGAGGCCGCCGGAGCAGTGCAGTCGATGGCGATGTCATCGCTGGCACAGGAGTGTCAAAAGTGAAAGAGGCCATAGAAGACAAGGCGAGACATTTAGTCCCACATTGTCTATTTTGATTTCGCAAGAGGCTTTATTACATTTTGAAACCAATGTTAACGTACCTTTGGGGAGTGAAGCGGCTTGGGACGTTGTTAATCACCTCTGATAACCCTAAACCCGTCAACGTCTCACTCGAGTTCGTTGTGTCCTTGTTGGTGATTTCCCCAGCGTCTGCACCTAAACTAGACGCTGATGCCCTGATTTCCATGTCCTAGTGGATGTCGCCGTGGCTGATGGGGGCGATCGCAGGCAACCATTAGCTTGGAGTGCTGTGATCGCCGAATTCCATGCCATTAAAAGTAGCTCCCATTTTGTCTTTTTCCCCATATTTATTTTGCCATTTTACACCTTGATTCACTATTATGCATTTTTATCACTCACATTTGCTATAAAATCTAAATCAAAATATTTGCCACTCGATTGATTAAATTAGGCGACCCGTTGATTCCCAATTCTTTTAAATAAAAATAAGGTATTCACTTCTTAATTAGATAATTAACTTCTCAACTGAATTACATGTCTAATAGTCTCAATTTAATTTTGCTGAATCAGAAATTTTATCAAAACTTCAAATGAGACAACTTAGGTTGTATTAATATATAAAAACTTCTATGGTGAGCAAGTGGCTGCAAACCAATGACAAATGCGTCCTCTTTGTTGTCTATCTTATACACAATATATAGAGCAAATAAGTGTACCCGCACCTCAGTTCCAATTTCAATCCACTTATTGGATCACTAGTTAGTTATCCTAAGCGGCTCTAACAAGATCATTACCTCCAAACAATTGATCTTTGTAGTGATTAGAGGTCAGGAACCCACTTCAGCTGGACAGTATTTTGACAAGGATAATCATTAAATTGTAAGGACCTACCAGGGGCCGTGTCATCCTTGACTAAGGTAGGCTCCAGCCCCACTTATTCCTTGAGCTACTTGCTTTTCAACCGGAAGGGGTTTCCCTATTTCTTTTTTGTACGTAAATTGATTTTTTATTTTAATTTTTGGGGGAAAAAATCTCAATTTACAAACTAAATTCAGTCTTATATGTTAGAGAAATCTGAACGGATAATCTCATACGTCGACCTTATATCACCAAGTCCAAGTGGTAATCGAGTCCGAGTGTCGAGTTTGGAGAAGTCACAGTATTACTCGAGTGGATGTCGAGTCAGGAAGGAAGCAATCGGTACCCGATTGCTGAGTCAAGGACAGAGTCACCGAGTTGGGAGTTGGAGGGAGATACTGAGGTCTACATTCGCCCCACCAAGTATTGATAGATCATGACGAATTAAGAGTGTACCCGAATACTATCACGAGTAGTTCAGCTAGCTATTGCTACTGTTTTTATCTCTCTGCTATTGCTTACGGTCTCCTTTTACACCCCTGCTACATTGAATGGCTAGGTTCAATGTAATCTGGGTTTAGGATTTGTACCCATGCGTGAGGAAGTCTCTTCCCATGCATTGTTCACAATATCAATGCATATGCCATCATTTAAACAAACAATAAAGTCAAAAGACTCTCAATGTAGGATTAAAAATTCATAATGACATGCTTATATATTCTTAGTTTCATCGAGAACATGACATAAGAAAATAATAATACATAAACATAATAACAAAGAATCTGATTGAAGAGTCATATCTTTGTCCTTTAGCGTCGTCCAGAAGATCCTGTGGAAGAAGAAATAGCGGAAAGAAAATGTAGGTCTTCCAAGGGACTTAGGGGATGACGGTGCCAAAAAACTTTAGGTCAATAGGGAATCAAAAGTTATGTCAAGATCATCCTAAGTCCTTGGGGACCAACCCTATATATAGTAGATATCTATTATCAGTCCATCGATAATAATAGATGTAGGACTATAAGTCTATATATATACTAAACATTTATTATCAATATATAGATGATAATAGATGCGGGACTAAAGGTTCTATATATATATGGTGTACATCTAATAATCGAACCCAATAAATATAAGTTAGATCACTTTAAAGAGTTCGGATCGTATTCACATATATAATTTATAAATAAATATACCTAATAAAGATAATTATATCCAACGTGGTGGGGTCAATGAATTCAAGAGGGAGGCTATTCCTCTCGTGAGAGTCTCTCTCTAATCTCTTTTTAACTTACATATGAAAAAGGACAGGTGCATGAAACTTTTATAAAAAATAATATTGTTGAGTCAGAGAGAGAAGGTGGAGCAGGTTCTCAAGTTGCACTTGAGTTTTTAGGAATCATCCCTCATTTCTATGATACCCTTGGGGAGTAGGATACAAGCACAACTATTACCCTTATGAATAGTTTTACAACGCTTTGATAATTTTGGTGTCGTATTAAGGATGAATGTAAATGTGATGAAGTCAAGTATTTATACCATAGGGATAGCGGCTGTTAAATGTTTGATTGAAAATGCAGTCTATTATTTATTTATTTATTTATAACTAGCGCCAATTGAAAATGCAGTTTATTTATTTGTTTAGTTATTTTTAACTCGCGTCAATTAAGTATTCAATTCTTCGGACATATTAATTCTAAAGATAATTCGGTCTCACGAAAAAATTTTATTGACTATATGAATAACTCTATAAGTACTCGTAGCAAGCGACCCAGCAGTCTAACATATTAAATTTATCATCTCACGGAAGGGAAATATCTTACGGTATATTGTAATGGGAATTGAATCATGAGTACTTGGAAAATTATATGAATGCCCTACTATTATACCGTAGCCTGGGCAAATCATAATTTATATTTTTTATAACAGAAAATTATGTGGTTCTAGGAAGAGCTTTAGAGGAAGAATTTCCACACTTTATCAGTCTCAATCTGTGGCACTAGTAAATATTGGAAAATTAGAGGAAGTTTAGAATATTATTTTGAATGCTTCAAAGATCACAAAATATATTTATAGTCATTGTTTTGCGTTGAATTTTGATGAGAAAATTTACAAAGTGAATAGAGATACTTTAACCTATTCTTATACCTTTTGCAATAAGTTTCATTGTGCCCCATGATATAGCCGAGTTGGTCACTATAGGATAGATTTATAGAAATAGATGCGGATCAATTCTCGGTGAAATTGATAAACAATACTCTCCTACGAAATGATCTATTCAATTTTCTAATTTACCTCTCTACATATGATTATGATACTGATTGAGTAGTCCCCTCGGGGTGGTGCGATGGTTAAGATATGGGGTGTTGCCACATGAGGTCTTGGGGTCGAAACTCGGCGTGACCGAGCATAACCTCCCCCATGTTTTAGCCATTTGCACTAATGGCTAGTAGTCATCCGTGATTTACCTCTTCCGTGTTGGCCTAGGGATTGATTGGCGGGGGCACTGAGGGCGAACGAATCGCCTTTTGCCACATGATAATGATCGAGTAGGATGAGTGAACTTTTTCTTATGCAAAGGAAAGTAAAGGAAAAGTTTAATTGAACTTGTTCTTGATTCTAAATTTCAAAAGTGTGTCACTAATTGTCAATTAACTAAACCATTTGTACGTGTTCCAAGGTTTATTGGTAGTGGTGGGATATTTGTCTAATGCTAAGCACGCTGCTAGGAAATAGATAGTGAAAAGAGTTCAAACAAAGAAAAAACAAAGGTTGAAACATAGAAACATATTAGAATATCATTAATCATAGTTTGAAATTAATTACGGTTTAAAACTTTATACACAAAATGATTGAAACGTATCATTTTAATAAATTGTCGAATCTCAATATCACTCGATATAGATAACATTTCTTTTCTATATTTTATCTCTTTCCTTCGATCTCCAATATGTCATTAACCATCATATATCGAAATATATGATACCAAAATAATATCATTTTAGTTAAACACTAAAACTCGGACACAACTGAAGATTTTAATCTTGTCATTAACTCAATTCGCTAGAATTTTCTTGCAAGCTTTTAGTTCAATCAATGAAATCAATATACTCACATCCAAATGTCAAAACAAAATACCACTGCATCTGAAAATTCTTGATCAATTGAAAAGGATGCATATAATAATGCTACTTTGAGAAGTAAACTAACAAATGAGATGAAGATATTAAACAACTTTAGGTGACGTTTGGTTAAATAATGGGAATGACTATAGGTATGGGTCTGATAGTAGGATAGAATGGAAATGGAAATAAAATCCACCTAGTTATATGGTTTGGTTGATTCTCATAAATCTAGTAATCATTCTCAAATTGTCATTTCTAAACTCACAATCTAAATACTATCTTTTACTATCATTTCATTCTCTCATTCCCAAACTCATCAACCAAACACCCCATTAACCAAACACCCCCTTAATCTTGTTATAATCTTTTACTTTGATATTTTTTTAATGTTTACATATTTAATGTGTTGTAGATGAATAATGTTCGACTCATGGATGTAGTGCTCTAAACCACAGAAGTTAACAATTCATGTTTTAAGTCAAATTTAGAGTGCTTCAGGCTATGAAAGGAATTGGAATTTTTTTGAAGATTTCACTCAAGGAATAGACTGGAGCATTAATGACTCAATGATTTTGCCCTAATTTGTTATAAGTTATGTGATCTTTTAGAAGTTAATAGTTATATAGTTATAACCCTTTCTTTATTATTGATGCAACCTTTCCATTTAGGTCAAAATGGGAAGTCATAATTATGATCCCACAAACATTGGACATAATGCTTCTACCTCAATTTATGTATTAGAAGAAGAATCCAATGATTTATAGTTTTTTTTTTGTTATAAATTTGATATAGTGGAGTTTATAAAATGATCTCTTGGAATATTTTATATACGATAACATTAATATTACTTTGATTTGGAAGAGGAAAGACATTACTTTGATTAGGAAGAGGAAAGAGTTGAAAAAAGAAAAGAAAATTGTGTTGGAGGAAAGTAAGACAAATGGCACTAAAGATTTTAAAAATGAAGAGACTATTTTCAGTAATGCGTTAACAGAGATTATCTATTAAAAGTAATCCAAGTGGTCCAATTTCAAATGCAAAGAAGTGGAGTTGAAAGAATGGAAGATGAAATCAAATAAGTCTGTGCCAAAACTGTCGGTCTCGAAGATGGTGATCTAGTTGTCCTACCTTGGACTTCAACAAAAGATCATCACCAGTTTAATATTACACGATTTTGTTGGCAATAAACATTAGTTTTCTTAGGAAAAGATCTATGAACTCTTCTGTAGCTACTCTGCCTACTTCAAGATGTTATTCAATACAATTTAAGGCCACTCTTTGGGGGAAAAAAAATTACAGGTGGAGGAAGATATTACAGTCTCAATTTGGGGGAAATTTAGACTTCTCGTTTGATCGTAGTTTCCTTTCGAAACTCCAAAACATTAATCTAATTCAAAATTGAAAAGTTCATATCCATCGACGCATCAAGTGATGCCCGATCTCGCCGCCTGGGTATGGTTCCTGCCGTGCGCGTTCAGTTTTTGCGTATGAGATTATGTGACGACGATGCCGGTGAAGAAGAGTTGGCCGCCGGAGCAGGGGGAGCTGGCGATCTCCGTCGATCGCTTGCGGGCTTTTGAGACGTGTTGCTCCTGGTACTCATCGGCCACCATCTTCTTGTAACGACACTCCATGCTGCAGAATGCCTTCTCTCTGTTACGGAATCAAAATTTGCGTATCGGTTAGAAGGGAAACGGTACGGCAACAGATCTGATTTTTTGAGTGATTTTTTTTTTTTTTTACCTGTACATGAAGATATCTTCGCCATGGAGCTTCTTCCTACACACGTAGCAATCGCTGAGGAAGTCAGCAGCGCTAGACTCCTCGGCGACCGCCACCGGCGAGTCGCCGACTCGAGCCCTCCCTCCACCGCAGAACCCCACACTAAACCCAGCGCGGCCGGTCGGAGCGGAGGATCCGCATCTCACTCTCGGCGAACAGATCATCATCGGCGCCGCGGCGTGGAGCTTCCTGGGGCTGGGCCCGGCGTCGTCGTGGTCGAGGGCCACGGCGATGCCGAGGCCGACGCGGCCGCGGTCGCGATCCCACCACCTCCGGCCGATTGGCTCGGGCGTATGCACCATCTCGATCGATCGATCGACCGACCGACGGACGGAGAGTGAGGATTGGGGAGGAGGAGGAAGGGGAAGGGGGGAGGAATTTGGGTTTCTGCACTCTGCTTTAAAGACATCGTCCTCCCATTTGTCTGGCTTTGTTCTTTTCCCATCCTACCCATTATTCTACTGTTCATGGGAATCAAAGCGGCTGCATTATTGCTCCTCGATGATTGGCGGTACAAAACTAGGGTCTAGGAAAAATAAGGTGGACGAGAGCGTTGGAAAATCCAGACCGTCAAAGTACATGATCGACGGTTACGACTGAAACTGGGGGCGAGCAGCGTGGGGAGGGCCATCTCGATGGCGACCGGGAGATGGCGAGATGTCGCAGTGCCGGGAGCTGTGGTAGGACGGGGACGGCGGGACCGCAGTACAGCGACCGGCACGCGTCGATTGACCTCTGGTGAATTATTGCGTAGAAAGAAATGGAGGGCACTTTGGTCATTTAAAGAATCCCCACGGTATAACGAGAAGAGAAAATCGCAATGACGTGTTAGACTGGACCCCACCTGCGTACCACGCGTCGGTCTCGTGAATCTCTATGCTTCACGTCTCATTAGACCGAGCCACGTGACCAGGGTGGGCCAGCCTCTTTCGATGGACGCGCCTATCGGTGTCCGGTCCAGAAGATAGGAGGAAATTTCATAAACTCATTTATTATACAGATCGGATACATAAAATTACAGATCCTCTAATTATATTTTACGGTCTAAATAATATATCATTATTTTAATGGATTAATTTGTATGGATTTCACGGACAGGATCCTCCTATCCTAACCTGTTCTCTTACTTACTTACTTATTTATTTATTTATTTATTTATAGATAGATTAGATCCCACCCACTAAATAGATAGGATTCATCTTATTCAATCAATAAATAAATAGAACATCTTCTGGTCTAGAAAATTTTAAATCAGAAGAACTGGTCTTCCTGATCCAAAAAGGGGCAAGGATTATGATCCAAAAGATCATAGGGGCCTATCTGTGAGATCAGAGATGTCGACTGCGGCCAATTTAGGTGTCATTTCGTATGAATTGAATGGATTGAAATAAAAATTTTATAAAAAATTATAATCCAAATTCAATCCGAACAAGAATATATGGATTTCGGAATGAGGAAATAGATTCATTCCTAAACCTTGTGTTTGGTTGATGGGAATGAAATCAAGATTTTGGAATGAAACTCAAAAACTTGGGTATGGATGAAACTCACCCCCTCCCTTAAGTTTTGAACAAAAATACCCTTAGTATATTTGTTTTTTTTTTTAATTTCACTCTCTCTCCTTGTTCTCTCTCATCATATTTTCTCTGCCCACACGGGCTGGAGCAGCTGGTTAAGGTGTGGCTCTTTGCATCAATATTTTCTCTCTCTCTATTTTATCATCACACTTTCTCTCTCAACATACTTTCTCTCTCCTCATTCTCTTTCATCACACATTTTCTACCATTTTTTCTCTATATTTCTCCATCATACACTCTCTCTCCTCATTTTCTCTCTCTTTATTCTCTTCCAACACACTTTCTCTCCCATTACACACTTTCTCCTTATTTTTTCATCACACTTTCTCTCATTGTACTTTATCTCTCCTCATTCTCTCTTAGCATACTCTCTCTCCTCATTTTCTCTCATCACATTTATCTCTCATCACTCTCTCTCTCTCTTTATTTTCTCTAAGCACACTTTTTCTCTTAACACACTTTCTCTCTCATCGTACTTTCTCTCTCCCAACCACTCATTTTCTCTTATCACACTTTCTCTCTCTTCATTTTTTCCCATCACTCTTGCTCTCTCAACCCACTTTCTCTCTCATCATACTTTCCCTCTCCTCACTCTTTCATTTTCTCTCTCTTCATTTTTTCCATCACTCTTTCTCTCTCAGCACACTTTCTCTCTCATCATATTTTCTCTCTTCTCAGTCTCTCATTTTCTCTCATTACTCTTTCTCTCTCCACTAGCGGAGACAGGGGGCGCGAGGCGGTGCGGAAGCACCCCTTGCTTTTGGAGGAAAAAAAAGGAATTAATTGTGATTAAAAATTAAAGTACATAATTATAATATTTAAAACTATTGGACCTTTTCATAGAAGTGTAGTTAAAAACACCTTTTCTCCCTTCCTTTTTCAGTTTCGATCTTTTACCTTGCCACAGCTTTAGTTTTCTTATTTTTCTCAATTTCGATCTTTTTCCTTGCCACAGCTTTCGTTTTCTTATTTTTCTCAATTTCGATCTTTTTTTTTTCTAAGTCAATCCTTTCTTCTTTAAACCAAAAACCTTAATCGCACTAAGAGATCTCATTATTTCACCCTCTCCGATCTCCTCAAACCGTTGCCCTCGTCTTTGTCACATCTTCACTTCATCGATGTCTCACGCCAGTGACGCCACTACTGTTCACGGTTT
>JBBMJZ010000081.1:13467214-13479023 GCA_037833815.1 Zingiber zerumbet | reverse complement strand
CAACCGAGTAATATTAAGATTTGAGTGCTCAAAAGATATATCTTCCAAAGAAAATTAGGTTCATGTAACATCAGTTGAAAAGTATGATATGATAGTGTAGTTTGAGATGATGACAAAAATGTTTTTAGTCAAATGATACGAGTGTAATAACTTATATTCTAAAATATAAAGAAGTTAATCTTTAATCTAGAGATTCTTTTGAGGGTGTATTAGATGATAAAATTATGTGCAAGGGCTTTACAAGACAGTAAATGATTTTTTTTGAGTCAAGAACTTAAACTACAAATCTTAAAACTCATTTATAATGTTAAACTTATTTATTTAATTTTTTAAAATTTACAAACCTCTACAAAACTTTACATTGGAGATGTGATAACCACGGAGAAAGATACAATTGAATAGTATTGGAGTGTTAGTCTAGGCTGGAAACGGAACTTTTGAATTTGACGTAATATTGGATATTATCATGAAAGTGTCACTATTTGAAAAAAAAGCTATAACTAAAGAGAATAGAAGTTTATTAAAAATAACATGAAATATATATCTAGTTAGTCATTTTTTATAAGCAACTATATTTATGACGCAAAACTATATAACTAAAAAATACATTCAGTACATTAAAAAAAAAATCCTGTAATAACAGGCTAAATTTAAGAATTTAGACATGATATTATCCACTTTAAGTCTAAATTCTCATGGTTTTACTTTTACGCTCTACCCAAAATACCTCGTACTAATAGAGACTTCCTTACCTAGTCACACTTAGGACTTCCTGCGTAGTGTTTGGTCCTCTTGATCAGACACAGGAGCCCCCACTTTTTCGTTCGAGGTCAATATTCCACCCACATAGTTCGATTGGACCATGACTCTTATGCACAGTTGGCAGTTAGTCCTTCTGGCAGTCCGAGCTCTGATACTAATTGTTGGATCAAAAATAATTTAGATATCTCCACAATGGCATGATATTGTCCACTTTGGGATAAACCCTCATGGTTTTGTTCTTGGACGCTACCCAAAAGGTCTCATACCAATGGAGATATCTTTTTCTTATAAATCCATGATCTTTCCCATGTGTTTTCAACGTGGGACTATATTTGCAACCTTGCAACCCCAACATCCTCTCCCATCCCATCTTTGGCCATGGCCAAGCTTCTCGCGGTCCCTTGGCCATGAGCTTAGCCAGCCGCAGCCAAACTTCTGTTGGATCGAAAGTTCTAGAGAAGGGAGGAGGGGATGAATAACGCTCGTATCTTTTTCACATTTTTTTTTGTAAATTAATCGAGAGAGCACAGAGTAATAAAAGCAACGAAAATAAAAGACAATTGACACAAGTTGGTTTTATTTGGTTCGGAGTTGTGACAACTTCTACTCCAAGGTTCGCGATCAACGATCACTTTCGGTGGACAATTCACTAATAATCCAGAGAATTACACAGAACTTACAAAGAGAGATAATTACAAATTGTGTAATGTCAATTATACCGACAGTATTAGAATTCAATGTAGAGTGCAGTTGTCAGAGCAACGTCGTAGCATTGTTGTCAGAAGTCGGAGCAGAGCAGCGATCGTAGAAGATTGAACATATTGATTTTCAAGTCCTATGTAAAGAGCTTCTTGAACATCTCCTTTATAAAGTATCCAAGGCGCCTCCAATTGAAAATGTTATCCCCAAAGCCTTGGTAGCGATAATCACTGTAATCTACGGTTTTTATCCTCTGGAGGGCACCTTCTATGCTCTCCGAGGTGCCTCCGCGCCCAGCTCCAAGGTGCCTCTAGTTGCATGGGAGGCGCCTCCGTGACCTTCCTCGTGGGCTCGTTGATCAGGGTGTCCGAGGTGCCTTTAGCATCATAGGAGGCGTCTCAAGCATTGTTCACCCGAAGCTTCTTTGTGCATTTCATTTCCTGCAAGACATGTTAGTCCTAAATACCAAAGATATCTTGCAAAACAAAGTTAACACAATAAAATATGATTAATTTAACCGTCTTTGAACTACCTAGTACTGACTTTCGGATTTCCAATGAAACCCTAGGTCGAACCAACGCTTATTATTCCCTCAATAGGGAACGCGTCCTCACCTATTTCTCTCAGGAGAATTTACCTTTTGCCAAACCGATCTTCTAGATTATTTGGACTTTTGCTTAGCATTGGAGAAATTAGGACTTTTCGTTGGACGTCCGAACCTCGACCTATCCAGTCTTTTGCCTGTTGTCCACTACCTCTAGGACTTTCACCTAGTGTACTCGACCCTAGGATTTTCGCTCGATGTCCTTGACCTGCCAAGACTTCGCCTAGTCACCCGAACGAGGACTTCGTTGTCTAGCTACAACTAGGACTTTCCACCTACCTAGTGTCTATTAGGAGTTCTTTACTTAAGATCACTTAGGACTTTCCTATACATTCAGTTAAATTTGTTAGAACAATAATAAGACTTAACTTATAACACTTCGCTAATATCAAAACTTAGGTTCGATCATATGGTACTTTTTGCACTAACAGCTTCTCATGGCCTTAGCTGGTCGCGACCAAGCTACTCATGGCCCCCTTGGCTGGTCATGACTAAACTGCTCGAGGCCCCCTGGCCGCAAGCTTGGCCGAAGCTTGAATGGACCTTTATAAAATGAATTGCCAAATATGATATTTTTTATATGCTCTATGCTAAGTTGCTTTCTCTCACTTAATTGATTATAAGGTAGAACATGTTTTTGTTTCCTATGTTCTGTAGTCCTGATTTATTTCTTAGTTGCTTAGTTTGACTTGATTAATAACGTAGGTAATTTTTTCTCACTAGGATAGAATATATATGAACAAAGCTTGAATGTATAATGGATTAGAAAATAAATTTATTATAGATGAATTTTTACTGAAGTTGAAGAGTTTGCGAACTTTATTAAGAGTTATCCAGAATATATGAATGATGCCGAGTTATTTTATTTGTATAATCATTATAAATGTAGAAATATACCTTTCCATGATGAGGATATCATGAAAGTACATATATGTAGAAATGATTTTATTCCAAATTACTATAACTGGTACTATCATGGAGATCCTTATTTGTTTGAACCAATTTAGCCTTATGTTGATTTGTCGTTTGGCACAACCGCTCTAGGGGAGTCATCAACTAATGATATTACAATATAATCAATGGTTTATGATGTAATGAATATAGTTAATCGTTCCAATATAAATGAAATATCAATACTTAAATATCAACAACTATATGACATGTTAAAGACTAGTGAAAGAGAATTATGGGAATATATTCCTTTTGGTCATTTTCAACTATTAGCTACTTCAAGGTTATTGAATAAGAAGACAGAATATCATTTTTCAGAAAGATATTATAATGACATATGCCAATTGATGTCAGAGTTGCTCCTTATTAATAATATAATGATTTATAGCTTTTACAGTACAAAGAAATTAGTTAGGAGTTTATGTTTGTCTATAGAGAAGATTGATTATTTTATAAATAACTGCATGATATTTTAGAATAAAGACAGTAAACTGATTAAATGCAGAATATGTACTCATCTTCATTATAAGCATCATAGTCGTATACCAAGGAAGAAAAAGAAAAATATTTTATGAAAAATTATGTATTACTTCCTGTTAATTGCTAGACTTCAACATTTGTATGTATCTGCCACAACATCTTGCCACATGAGGTGGCATCATGAGTGATCCGGTGGTAAGGTGAGGCCCGGTCAACAGAGGGGTCAAGGACACATGGGAGGTCAAAGTCAATACGGTCAACATCTCAGGGTCGGCCGATCGGCCAACCCACCTGCCTGAGCGACACTATGACAGCTCGGCTAGGTGCTGAGTTTCTGACGCTCAAAGGCCGAGCGGTCGTCTTGCTCGACCGAACGATGGACACTGCCCTGGCCACGCACAGCAGGGCAGAATCGAGACAAGACACTATTGGCCGAGCGGACCTCCCGCTCGACCTGGGTACTATATCACCCGGACGGAGGGGCAGCCGAGCGGATCTCCCGCTCGGTCCCGTAACCGACAAGAGGAGCAGTGAGGAATATTTCCTCAGAACGAGTGTCACCAACAAGCAGCATGGTTGGCGGTATGGTCAATCAGAGAATCGTTCATCAGTTAACTGATAAGCAATGAGGAATATCTTCTCCATTCACTTATATTTAACAATATGAGGGTCGTTTGATGTAATGGAATTCGTTCTCAACAATATTTTCAACATTGTGAATAATATTTTCAATACGACGAATAGTACATCAGTTAACTGATAAATAATATGATCAGTCGACTATGAATACTGATAAATAATATGATCAGTCGACCATGAATGGTATTTTTATTACAATAACAATCGACTGTTAACACTATTGTAACGAATAGAAAATTTCTAAATTAGTTGCAATACTCAATTGTTTGAGGATTAATTGATTGCTGAATAATAGTAATAATTGATTATTCATAATCAACCAAAGTTGGTAAGAGTCGTTATACATGTGTAATAATTAAATTTAAAAGAGCAATCAGTTAGATGGTGATGGACAATCGATTGGATGAGAATCAGTCTTGACCTGAAGATTATTACAGACGCATTTTGAAGAGATTTTCGAAGCTGGATCATGTGGATTTTTGGAGGATGGTATTGCTGCTTTTTCAAAACTCAAGAGTCATTCTAAAACAGTCAGAAAATGCTCAAAGTAAAGTTCTTTCATTTTAAATGTTTCATTTATATTGTTCATTTGTATCTTTATTTTATTTTTGTATTATTTGTATAACAATAGGTCTTGTAAAAGGTTTTTTTTTTTGTTTTTGTTTCCGGAAGATATATGGCAAGGAGAGAACTAGTGGTGATTGTGCGAGGATGGTAGGTCGTAGAGTAGGAACCGTAAGTTTTAACCACGTTAAATTAGTATATTGCACATGTTTTTTACCATGTGTTTTGTTTTTATTATTTTCACTATGTACTAATTAACACAGAAGATAAGCATAATAAAACATGAAATCACAAAATATTATTCATCCCTCTCTAGGTAATTAAGTCAACCGTCCCAACACAATTTATCTTGATCTCACTTTAATTTTCAACATTTAATTTAATTTAATAATTTATTTTATTTGGTCAGATTTAACCCATACTATCATAAAATAAAAATTTAAATCTTAATAAAATCGAGGAAAAAAAATTATAGTTTCCTTATTTACCTTTTTCAAAGTATATATATATATATATCCATGAATGTTATGAGTGCTATGGACCAACTCGATCTAATTAAGATTTGGTTAAGACGTTGACGTCCACTGAAGATATTCTTGTCGTACAAAATTTGCACGTCAAGTTATCACTTGTGATCCACGATAAACCTTATGTTATCCTTAGGACGGTCGCCACACTGTTTGGTGTGATGAATCTTATCAACATCAATTTTAAAACATTTTTTAAATCTTTAGATAAAATTGATGAGTTTTGGATGGGACAAAAACTTAAAGGTCGTCCTTTTATTTTATTTGAATCCTTAAAAAGATTTACATTTTATTTTTTCCTAAAAAAAACCACTCCGTCTCACTACCATTTACCTTTGCACATATATTTCACTTTCCCAAATTATCCTTGTTTTTACGGTTACATATAGCTGCAATTATAATAGTTACCAATTACCATCTCATAGTTACTACATAAGTCTAATAATTATAATCTCATAACTATTATAATATAATACTAATTTTTATTTAAAAAAAATAAACTATCTATATTGTTGTAGAGAGTTTATATGAAAAAGCTATGAACTACCTTTATTAAAATATAATATTATTAATGTCTATTAGAATTGAAATATTTTTATAATATAATATTGATCAGTGTTAAAGTGCTCCTATTGTAATAGCTATAAATTATCATTGTTAAACTCTAATTTATTAATATTGATCAGGGTTGAAGTGCTCATATTGTAACAATTATAAATTATCATTGTTAAACTATAATTTATTAATATTAACCAGAAGGGAAGTGTAACAGGTAAACGTGGGTGGATCACCCTATGAAGATTTCAACAAAAAATTTTTTCCTTTTAATTTTATTGTAATAGATAATATTCGTTTAGTTATATCATGCTAAATATTTTTATTTATTTAATTATATAAAATATTGAAAAGATTAAAATATGAATGTGCATTACTTTTTGTTTGATTATAATACTTTTATTTGGCGTTTAGTTAAACCAAGGACATCCATTTAACTTTTTTTTTTTTAATAATAATAAATATTATTTTATGCGCACAATTAATTTGTGACTTTATATATCCAGTTGTCCTAGTCAGCAGCCACCCTTTTTCAACCCAAGACGGATATCTCACGGTCCAAATCCATCTAACTCAAATCGATCTTCCCACATAACCATGTGTGCTCCAGCTCATGTCTTCAACGGCTACCACATCCGGGCCCAGCTGTCGGGACGAAGTCAGAAATTTCATACTGGTTACTAAAGATATATTTTTATATTGAGAGGAACATCGTATCCTATCCCCTTTCATCCTCCATTTTTATACTTTTCTAGTTGATTCACTATAAAATTTAAAAGTAACATAAAATTTGATTTATTTATAACTCTACTCATTAATATTTTTCAGACCCTTAGTACTGTTTTCAGCTTAATAGATTAAGAATCGGATTTGCAAGTTGTGTTTAAGGTTTCAAGAATCGGATTTGCAAGTTTTCAAATCAGAACAAGTGTGGATAAGCATGCACTGAGTCAGGCATGAGCTTGACAAGCACAAAAGTAGCTAGGCAAAGAGAATGATATATCGAGTGGTCCATGGCGGCATGGCGAAACTAGCTAGCGCGGCTAGAGGGAATTGTTAGTGTTCGACTGATGGGACCGGTCGCGACAAATCTGATCAGTTGGATGATCGAGAAGTAAATTTGAACCTAAAATTCAACAGCTGAATGTCAAGCCAACCGAGTAATATTAAGATTTGAGTGCTCAAAAGATATATCTTCCAAAGAAAATTAGGTTCATGTAACATCAGTTGGTAAGGATGATATGATAGTGTAGTTTGAGATGACGACAAAAATGTTTTTAGTCAAATGATACGAGTGTAATAGCTTATATTCTAAAATATAAAGAAGTTAATCATTAATCTAGAGATTCTTTGAGGGTGTATTAGATGATAAAATTATGTGCAAGGGGTTTACAAGACAGTAAATTATTTTTTTTGAGTCAACGAATATATATTATAAGTTATATATGGAAGACTAACTTGGATACTCCAAAAAAAAATGATCTATAAATGAGATTTTTTATAATCCCCAACATGCTATATCAATGCTATAAAAACATACTATTTTCTCCATAATAAAAAAACCTCTGCAACTTTTGTATGGGCAACATTGTAAATCACATTTATTTATTTATTTATTTTTCATTTGATATCTCTATATATTTTTTATTTAATATTTTAATTAGTTATGATCTTTAATTTAATTTATTTATAATTAATAATTAATATATTAATTAATTTATGATTTTTAATATAATTTTAAATTTTAATTTAATATTTAATTAACTTATAAATTTTAATTTAATTATAGTCATTTATATATTTTTTTAACTTATGCATTTATTTTTAAAATAATAATTTGCCAATAATTTTATTGGTAATTTATATTTATATATAAAAAGGAAAAAGTATAATTTTGGTCATTGCTTTATCAATAATTACGAAATTACGAGTTCCACCTTAGAAGAATTTAAACTATAAATCTTAAACCTCTCTATAATGATAAACTTTTTTATTTAATTTTTTAAATTTTACAAACCTCTGAAAAAAACTTTACATGGGAGATGTGATACAAACCACGGAGAAAGATACAATTGAATAGAGTTGGAGTGTTTGTCTATGCTGGAAAAGGAACTTGTGAATTTGACGTAATATTGAATATTATCATGAAAGTGCCACTATTCTAAAAAGCTATAACTAAAGAGAATAGAAATTTATTAAAAATAACATGAAATAAATATCTAGTTAGTCAATTTTTATAAGCAACTATATTTATGACGCAAAATTATATAACTAAAAAAAAAATACATTCAGTACATTACAAAAAAAAAATCCTTTAATAACTACTAAATTTACAACAGACACAAGTTTTTATCTTAACGACATAAAAGATTTCCGTTGCTAAGTAACGACAGAAACTCTTTTCCATCGTTAATTAATGATGAAAACTCATATCCGTCGTTAAGTGGGAAGGATTAGCGACGGAAACTCGTTTTCGTCGTTAAGTAATGACGAAATATAGCTTTCATGGATAATCCTACGGGAACATGTTTCCATCGCTAAAATCAGGATCAAAATTAGGGCAGAACTCTAATTTGATCTTCGCGTGAATGAGTTTCCTCTCTCCTCTCCTTCTCGATCTTTGATCTCTGATGTCTTCTCCGATCTCTGGCGTACTCCTCTTTGGCACACGTGTGATCTCCTCTTCGGCACCCAGGTAATATGGCCAACTCTCCCTTCTCCTCTCCCATCCCATCTTCAGCCAGGTAATAGGGTGTCTGAGGCACCTCCAACACCATAGGAGGAACCTCGAGCACTGTTCACCTGAAGCTTCTTTGTGCATTTTATTTCCTGCAAGGCATGTTAGTCCAAAATACCAAAGATACCCTGTAAAACCAAAATTAGTACAATAAAATACGATTAATTTAATAGTCTCTAGATTGTTTGGTTATGACTTTCGAATTCCAGTGAAACTCTAGGTCGAACTGACACATATTGTTCCCTCAACAGGAAACACGCTCCCACCTATTCCTCTCAGGAGAATTTACCTTTTGTCAAACCGATCATCCAGACCATTTGGACTTTCGCTTAACATCGAAGACATTAGGACTTTCAACTGGACGTTCGAATCCCGATCCGTCTAGTCTTTCGCTTGGTGGCCACTACCCCCAGGACTTTCACCTAATGTTTTCGACCCTAGGATTTTCGCCCAATGTCCTTGACCATCCAAGATTTCGCCCAATTCCTCAGACCATGACTTCGTTGTCTAGCCGCAATTAGAACTTTTCACTTACTTAGTGTCTATTAGGACTTCTTTGCCTAAGATCACTTATGACTTTCCTGTACACTCAGTTAAACTTGTTAGAACAGTAATAAGACTTAACTTAGAAGCCTTTGTCAATATCAAAACTTAGGTTTAATCATTTGGTGCTCCTTGCACCAACAATTTCTCGCGGCCTTAGCCGATCACGACCAAGCTACTCGAGGCCCCCTTGGTCGTAAGCTTGGCTGGTCGCAGCCAAGCTGCTCGTGCCCCTTGGCCACAAGCTTGGCCGAAGCTTGATCGGACCTTTATAAATTGAATTGCCAAATATGATATTTTCTACATGCCCTATGCTAAGTTGCTTTCTCTCCCTTAATTGATTATAAGGGAGAACATGTTTTTGTTTCCTATGTTATGTAGTCCTGATTTGTTTTCTTAGTTGCTTAGTTTGACTTGATTAATAATATAAGTAATTTTTTCTCACTAGGATAGAATATATATGAACAAAGCTATATACAATAGATTAAAAAATAGATTTATCATAGATGATTTTTTTTTTTACTGAAGTTGAAGAGTTTGTGAATTTTACTAAGAGTCATCCAGAATATATAAATGGTACTGAGTTATTTTGTCTGTGCTATCATTGTAAATGTAGAAATATACCTTTCTATGATGAGAATACTGTGAACGTACATATATGTAAAATGATTTTGTTCCAAATTATTATGACTAGTATTATTATGGAGATCCTTATTTGTTTGAACTAATTTGGCCTTCTGTCGATTCGTCGTTTGGCACAACTGCTATAGGGGAATCATCAACTAATGATATTATAATGCAATCAATGGTTTACGACGTGATGAATGCAGTTAATTATTCTAATATAAATGGAATACCAATACTCAAATATCAACAACTATATGACATATGCATGTTAAAGACTAGTGAAAGAGAATTGTGGGAAGATATTCCTTTTGATTATTTTCAACTATTAGCTACTTCAAGGTCATTGAACATGAAGACAGAATATCATTTTTTAGAAAGATATTACAATGACATATGTCAATTGATGTCAGAGTTACTCCCTACTGATAATACAATGATTGATAACTTCTACAGTATAAAAAAAATTAATTAGGGGTTTAGGTTTGCTTTTGGAGAAGATTGATTGTTCTATAAATAACTGTATGATATTTAAAATGAAGACAGTAAATTAATTGAATGCAGAATATGCACTCACCCTCATTATAAGCATCATAGTCGTATACCAAGGAAAAAAAAGGAAAATATTTTATGAAAAGTTATGTATTACTTCCCGTTAATTGCTAGACTTCAACACTTATATGTATCTTCCACAATAGTTTGTTACATAAGGTGACATCATAAGCATGTACATGTGTAAAATACCGAAAATAGCCAAATATTAATAAGGGAATTTTTCGAAATTTTTAGAAATTTTCTGGGAATTTTTCGGAACTCGTATGGACGAGTTTACGGGGATATAAACGGGGCTCTGGAAAAGCCTGTTTAGGCTACCCATTTAAGCGAGGAAAAGTTTATTTATTTTTATTCTTTTCCTTTTCTTTTCTTTCTCCCTTAGTCGCCGTTTTCTCTCCCTCTCTGCCGAACCAAGTGCCCAAGCCCTAACTGGCGCGCGGCGGTTTCTTCCCCCTTTTTCCCTTCTTCTTTCCCCGACAGCCACTTCTCGCCGCCAAGCCCTATCTTCTTCTTCTTCTTCCCCGTCTTCCTCCTTGAGCCGAACCCTTCTTCTTACCTGCGCCAGCGACGCCCACTGCCACCAGCGACGCCAAGCGCCTCTGCACAGCGCCGCTGCCGCACGGAGGTGCTGCCGGCCTCCCCTTTGCCCTAGCCGCCGCAGTGAAGGGGGAGCCGACGAATTCCACTTCTTCTCTTCCCTCTCTGCTCTAGTGCCGACACTGATCGCCCTCCTCTGCACAGCCGTGCCCTAGCTTCTACTCTCTGCCCTAGCCGCCGCTGCTAGGACCAAGCGACGCCATTCTTACTTCCCTTCTCCCTGATTTCCGACGATTAAGAAGGTAAGAGTTACTTAGTTGAAATTTGGGATCTAATTCTGTACTTTGGTTGGATTCCTGATCACCTCCTGTTCTGTTCAGTGTAGGATTTCAGTGAGTGAGGAAGGAGGGGATGTTCGGTGAATCTGGATTTGGGTTGCTTACTTGGATGACAGCAGATCGGCACACCTATATTGGTTAGGTTTTGGGTGGTTTGATCACGGAAAAGGTGTCAAGCTTAGTGCTACCAGTAAGTTTCTCAAATTAGGTTTTCTTTGTGTTACCTTGATAGATCTAGACCTTTTGTTCTTAATTGGAGCAGTAAGGGTGGATTCCAGCCAAGTATTGTGCGTTGTGGGGAAATTTGCAGCAAAGAGGTCTTGCTGTGGTATACCTTGTTTCCAGCCAGCAGTCAGCTCATCTTGTTCTGTGTTCAACAACGACTGAGCTTGAGGTATGGTGTAGGAATTTGGATACGTATTGTAGTTTGATGATAATGTGTAGATTAATTCTTATAGGTAGGATGATGGAAATATGATTAGAACTTTACTCTAAATAAGTAGTGGGAATTTTATTTAGCTGTTTAGGGAATATTAGCTAAATAAAAATGTATATATTGGTGACACAGGACTTAACGCGAGACGAGTATCTCGACATCGGATTTGGACCATTTTATCGGAGGCGGGTACTTTTGACTTATTGTCTTTGATATGCTTAGTAATGAAAATAACATGTTGCATTAATTGTGTTTCCT
>JBBMJZ010000081.1:13450311-13461272 GCA_037833815.1 Zingiber zerumbet | reverse complement strand
TAAACCTTAAACTTGACCTTTATAATATTCTAAAACTTTTTATTAATCTTTTTTTTTTTATGTTACCAAGAGATGTGTTCATTTCAAGTTTATTGTAGTGTGGGACAGGACAGCTATATGAGTTTAATGACTCACTTCCCATCTCAATTACTGTAGCTAAAAGGACACGGGCTATAAATGATTAGGATTTTTTTCATTCAATTTAGAAGAGAGATAAATTATTTCTTTTAATAATAATAATAATAATTATAATTATTATTATTATTATTATTATTATTATTCTGGCATATAAATTAGTCAACGGATGCCAACTTACAACGATTGCTATTTTAACATTATTTTCCAGCAATTATTCGTAGTCCACATTAATTTTAAATAATATTATTAAAAACATTTTAGAAATTTGGTCCCAACTTTTCTTCCTTCACTTCACTGGGCTATAAAAGGAGGAGGAAGGCAATGCAAACACCACCTTCCTAAAGCTCCATGGAGGTAGAGATAGTTCAGGAGATATGGCCGGATGCCTCGGTCGAACAAGCGAACCAATCGCCTAGTCATATAATTCCGGTACTCGAGTCGAATCGGAGCGGGATCTTTTTAACATGGGAGGATTTATGGGTGACGGCATCCACCAAGACGGGCGCAATGCGAGCAATATTGTCCGGGCTGACTGGGTTCGTGCAACCCGGCGAGGTGTTGGCGATCATGGGCCCATCCGGGTGTGGCAAATCGACGCTTCTTGATACGTTAGCGGGTAGGGAAGATCACAATCTATAGACTTTCTTTTTCTTTTGAATTTTTCTTTTTTTTTTGAAATTTTCTTTGTTAACATATAATTTACCATTGAATAATTCAATGAATTAGTGGGAATTATGATAATTAATTATTTTTAGGGAGACTTGGATCAAGTGTGAGACAATCAGGGCGCATCTTGGTAAACGGAAGGAAGCAACGGTTGTCTTTCGGCACTTCTGTGAGTTTTTCTTTCTTCTTTTTTTTTCCTAATATATTTTCTATTTTAAAATATTCTTATGGTAATATTGTTGTAATAGTTATTCTGTTAAAATAAATAAATTAATTTGACAAAATTATTTAAATATGTTCAAAATCATCTGGCCATTAGCCGTTAAGTATTATTACACTTGTAAAGATATTAAATAATTACTATAATGATTTTGAGTTTTCAAAATGATATTAAGTAAATTTAAATAATATTAAGTAAATAGATAAACATGTTGTTTTTTTTATTAAAGTGCTCTATTATATTGCTACTCTATGATTTCTATTAAAATTATATCTGTTTTTAAAATTTAAGGGGTTAAACAAGGAATTTGTTTTCCTATTTTTCCCCCCATTTTTTCGAAGGATCCTTGGAGGAAAAAAAAAGAATAAATTATGTGGGTGAAAGAACAAAATTTTAATTTAGTGAAATGTAGCAAATGAATCCGTAATTTTTTAAAAAACAGGGTGCGATTTGGTTAAAAAAAAATTGGAACAGAGAGCGTTGATCTGGTCCGGTTCAATTGGTGCAGGCCTACGTGACCCAAGACGATATCCTGATGACGACGCTGACGGTCCGCGAGGCGGTTTATTATTCGGCCCAATTGCAGCTGCCTAAATCGATGAGCCTGGCCCAGAAGCGGGCTCGGGCCGAGGACACGATCCGCGACATGGGGCTCCAGGACGCCGTCGACACCCGCATCGGCGGCTACGCCTCCAAGGGCATCAGCGGCGGCCAGCGGCGGCGGGTCAGCATCTGCATCGAAATCCTCACCCGCCCTAAGCTTCTCTTCCTCGACGAGCCGACCAGCGGCCTCGACAGCGCTGCCTCATTCCACGTCATGGACCGGATAGTCAAGCTTGCCCGCCAGGACGGCCGCACCATCCTCGCCTCCATCCACCAGCCCAGCAGCGAGGTTTTCGAGCTCTTCGATCAGCTGTGTCTCCTCTCCGCCGGGAAGACTGTCTACTTCGGTCCTACTGCCAGGACCAATGAGGTATTTGTGAATCCAATGATTCAGTTCTGCCATTTTTGTTTTTTTTTCTCTTCTAATTTGTTTAAAATTTGGTGAACTTAGAACTTTCCTAAAACAAAGTATGCGTTTTTATTGAATAATTCAACAATTTTATTGTCTAGTTCAAAAAGAAAAACACAATGTTGTATCAAGAATACAAAGTATATATAGATTCAGTTTTGTTTTTTGCTGTTGTTTTTTTCCCCTTATTTGCTTAAAATTTGGTAAGTTTAGTATAATCTTAGCACGAAGAAGGAATTTTGTTGGTTCAATTTATCAATCTTGGTGAATCCTGTTGTCCCTCATAGTTTGTAAACTAGGAACACAATATCCTCTCCTTCTGCCCTAATGAAGGGGACGTGTTCATTCATTGTAGTAAAAGGTGATTACGCTCACCTCAGACGCCTCTCATAGTCCCCAGGTTATGTGAGGGACGTTGTTCATTCATGTTCAATGTGCATGTGACATGAAAGTTATCGATAAAATATATACTCAGTCGTATCAAGAATACCAAGTGTAGATTGAATCTGTTCCTAATTGTTTATGAAAGTGATAGCCTCCCTGATCCACTCTGGTCATATTGTTCATTCTCACTCTAATTTGTGAGCTTACTCTATCAAAGCCTATAATCTTTGACTTGCACTCTCTTTTATTAGACTGCTCATGTGAATTCCCGTGAAAGGATATCAAACAATAAATCAATAATTTGGCTTATTTTACCCTACTAAGAGTTTTGATGGAGTGTTAGTAATCCAGCTACATCTTAGTTACAGAGTCATGTAGAATTTTTCATGATAAGGGCTGTTGAAGTTACAAGAAATGGTTTATACAGCAGATAAGTATCAATTCTATAAACATGCATAATGTCTAGACTGTAAAGGTTTAAGTCGGAATTGTTTGCTTCGAATACTTTAACTGATCATACTATTTACTGTCGATGCTATTATGCAGTTCTTTGCTCTCCATGGCTTTCCATGCCCAACCTTCAGAAATCCATCTGACCACTACCTAAGAACAATAAACAAGGACTTTGACACGGTGAGATAAACTGTTCTTATACATACAGAGTTTTTGAATCGATTGTACGTGTAACCTCTTCTTTGAATCTGAAACTTCATAATGAACAGGAGTCTGAAGGTACCAGTATGGAGGACACCCAAGCAAGTGCAGCCATTGATATACTAACAAATTCTTACAAACAGTCCCGAGAATGTCAAGATACAGTAAGAAGAGTAGCCGAGATTTGTGCAATGGTGAGTTATTCATTGGTTTTACCATCAATTTTGATTCGATTACTGATATTAATTTCTCGTGTAGGATGGGGCTCTGGTGAAGAACAAGAGACAGGCAAGTTTTGTTGACCAGTGCATTGTTCTCACAAAGAGATCCTTTATAAACATGTTCAGGGATCTGGGTTATTACTGGTTGAGACTTGCAATTTATATTATGCTTGGTCTCTGCATTGGCACTATCTTCTATGATGTTGGACACAGTTATGGATCAATTCAGGTAAAGATTAGTCAAGTTAAGATTCCTTTAAAGAATAAAATTTTTGCGAACAATTTAGCAAACACAAAAAACCACAGATTAACTGCAACAAAAGGCCTTTAGGTGAATCAGATCATATGCAAAATTAGCTCTTTTTAAGATCTTCCATGGTATGAGAAGCTGAATTGGAATTGTTAATCTTCAGGCCAGGGGTTCAATGCTAATGTTTATAGCTGGATTTCTCACCTTCATGGCAATTGGAGGATTCCCATCATTTGTCGAAGATATGAAGGTAAAACACATTGATTTTGTTTCCCTTTATATATTTTTTGCATTGACAATGTTTCCAGAACCAAGAATCTTTGAAGAAAAATATATATTTATGCTTCCTAAAAACACTGTTTGTTTTAAATTGTGTTTGCCATGTCAGTGCTAACCTATGTATTTGTTGACTAAATGAATTTCAAATATTGACATCTTTTGAATTAACTCTGCTGCAAGGATACTTTCTTCAAATTCTGCTAGAATAATGTCTTGACAAAATTCAATCATTTTTTCTTCAACTTTGCTAGAATCACAACTGACAACTCATTCTTTTTTGTTTCCTCCAACTAAAAGATTTTTAGGCGGGAGCGATTAAACGGGCATTATGGTGTTGCTGCTTTCGCAATCAGCAACACTCTTTCTTCAGCTCCCTTCCTGGCTCTTATCTCCTTTATTCCGGGGGCCATCGCCTACTACCTCACTGGCCTCCAAAAAGGCTTCATCCACTTCATCTTCTTCTGCTTGGTTCTTTACATGTGCATGCTTCTCGTGGAGGGTCTTATGATGATTGTCGCCAGCCTAGTCCCCAACTTCCTGATGGGCATCATCACCGGCGCCGGAATCCAGGCCATCATGATCATCTCCAGTGGCTTTTTTAGGTTGCCTGATGACTTACCAAAGCCAGTGTGGAAGTATCCAATGTATCACATTGCCTTCCACAAGTATGCTAACCAGGGATATTACAAGAATGAGTTCTTAGGATTGGTGTTTCCGAATAGCACCGGTGATGGGACGCTAACTGGGGACTGGGTGGTGAGGAGTTATTGGCAGATGGAGGCAGGGTACTCCAAGTGGGTAGATCTCACCATTTTATTAGCTATGATGATCTCGTACAGAGTCTTGTTCTTTCTCAGTGTAAAGACCGGCGAGAGGCTGAAGCCAATGCTGGCAGAGTTCAAGAACACACGACGCAAGAATATCATCCAGGTCACAGAGCAGCCCCTAGAAGAGGAAGAAGAGGAAGAAGAGGAGGATATCGAGCCTACTCCTTGAAATACATTTGTTTCTTCATGCTAGTGGAATACAAATTATCAAATGACACTAAGAGCTGCCATAAGCAGTACTTAGTCTGATATAATAGTGTAGTAACTTCATACAAATAGGTTAGAGATAGAAAAAATGCCACTCCTATTATGCGTTCCATCTTTGTTTGCCTATCTGTCTCTTTCTTTGCTAAAATGAAACTATTTTGTAGGCTGATAACTCATTTAGTCACATTATTGTGTTAAATATTCTCAACACTGAGCTTAACACTCACCAATTTTGGAAAATATGAAAACTTTAGTTATACAAGGAAACGGACTGTAAAATCTAGACATTACATCATTAGTGACACAATCAAAACAAAATAACTCTCATTTTCAAAATACCGAAAGTAAAACACTCTTTAATACTTTTCGGCTAATCGAGCACTAACTGTTCTAAGTTTCGAGTATACCTTTCCTGCTGGTGATCCTAATATAAGACTGCAAAGAGAATCTCGAGCAATCTTGATGTTCAAGAAAGATCCCAGGATGTGAATCTTACTGTCTGCGATCACAATCCGAGTTCTTGTAGAATTTTCAATAGCAAATTTTGTCTTGCCTCCCTTTCCTGACAACCGACCGATAGCTCGGGAAAGGTGTTCCCCTCGTAGGGTCTTCACGTCCTTGATCTCAAAAGTATCAACATAAAGATCGTCCAGACGCAACAGAGCAACAGCGTCTGCAACATCAAATCCAAGCATGAAAGCATGAACGAAGTCTGCACTCTTCTGCAAATTAGAGATGTCTGGAGTATCTGCTCTATTTTTAAGCTCCACCTTCTTTGTCTACATGATATAACAGCCTCAAACAAAGCTAGAATGTATATACCAAAAATATTCAAGAGGAATCTCATAAACTGATTTCATAGAGCTAAAAAAGTAAAAGAACTCAGAAATAGAACTGAAACTAATCTTGCTTGATGCAATTAAACTCAACTAAAAACAACAGGCTTTTAATTCATTAGTGAGAATCCTAAATCTAAACAGAAATAATCAACCAAAATACTTACATTTCAAGATACTTGATAATACTTTCACAAGTTTGTATTTATTCAACAGATTTACAGCTAAAAGGTTTAAACCAATCAAAAGAAGCATTTCCATTATTCTAACAATTCAAGATAAATAATAAATTGCTCCACTTAAAGTGTCAATATGCAATATGCGACCAACAAAGAATAAATGAGCACATGCAGAAGCCAAACAATCAAAACATACATATATGCATAAGATAAAATCATGAAGTCCTAATAATATAAGCAGAGAACATATCTTTTAGCAAGCCTCATCAACAACTGATAACTCTTAAACTCTCCTCCAATCTATATCATGAGAAACCACAAATCCAAATTATAAAGACTATAAGCCTAGTAGTTTCTCAAGTATAATATGCAAATAAAGGTAATGTTACCAGTGATTGTAGCTTCACTAATAGTAATTTCATTGTCTAAATTATGTTAGTGCATCTGTTTTGCTAACAAATCTGAAATATCCTTCTCTAGTGCAGACGTGCATAATAATTTCCACAACAAATCATGCAAATGACACTGGTTCTAGATTCTATGAACCGCATGACAATTGGTTTCACAAATACAGCATGTATGAATGTACTATTACAGCTTCCCATCCTTGTAAAAGTTGTAGAAGTATAAGAAGTGGATGGCTCATGTCTCAGACTCTCAGGTTCCAGCAATGAATACAAAAGGAATATAAAAGCCATGGATAAAAAAGAGAAAAAATTGGAATAAAAAAGAAAGTGCATATTTCCCCTCTAACTGACTCCAATAATTCAAACCAAAAGGACAATACTCAAATTTTGCAAAAGAAACAGCAAATATATGACAGGAACCACTCCGTACTACATGTACAGCAAGGAAATTTAAAAATTTGAGTGAAAATGTAGAATCCCATCCAAATATCTTGCCCGTTGGCATGCGAGTTAAGCACAAATTAATACAATAGCTCGCTTCAAATGAGTAAGTAATGGAATCAGTTCTCAGTAAAATATAAAATTTGTAGTCGATTAGTTTTCCTATAATTAAATTCCATGTAGAATAGATTACGGTAGTACCTTAAATTGCACAATAACATCAGTGAAATTTTTACACTGCAGGGATTAAATTTAAAACAAAAAACATTGTTTTGGTCCAATCAAACTGTTCCCGAGATTCTTCAGTAGGGCATAGCCCACAATGGGCAAATTTTAAAGTTCACAAATTTGAAGAATATAAAATCCTAACCATGATAAAAATCATAATTGTGGATGCCAATATTCTCAGATCAGAGGACAAACTCTAATTCCAACGAAAAATAACTAAAAGGTGGAAAAGAAGACACCGATCAAACCTTGAGGTTCATCCTTATATCTATCTTCATCTGCTCATAGACAGGGGTGTAGATCTCCATCCAGCATCGTTTGAGCGGCGCAAAGCGGTGCTGCGGCACCGATACCTTCCGGAACTCAATTTTCCTGTCCGACATCTCATGCGGCTTCAACGGCTTGAATTGGGGGCGAGGCGCTGCCGAGGAGGAGGCCGCTTTCTCTACCTCCATGGCTGTCGCAACTGCTGTCTTCGCTTCCACTTTCTCCACCTCCATGCCTTTGTCGCCGACGACCCACAGCACCTGAAGAGTCGGCGGCAAAACAATGGAAGAGTGGGAAAGAATTACAAAAGATTGACCTAGGGCAAGTTATATATGGGATGTGGTGGGCCTGCACTACACATATAATAGAATTGGGCTTAGGCCAGGTGAAGCCCAAATGCCCGTCATAGAAAATTTTATTTTGCCGCTGATATTTTATCAATATTTTTGCGATGCCCCTTATGAGTAAAACATAATAATTTAAATTATAGGGATAAATAAAAAAACTGCGGGGAGCGACATGGAGATTCCAACCCCGTTCAGATACTTCGCTTAATTAGTTACACTTCGAATGTTATTTTATTTACGTTTAAATTTTTAAAAAAGACTATCTAATTCATCAGTGACATTTAGATAGTTTATAGTTAAAATATGTCTATTTATATATATATATATTTTTTATGAATTCATAATTTTTTATACAAGTGAGAATGTTTTAGCTAAATTTTATCAATTAATTTCATTCTAAGTATGTCACTAATGAATTAGGTAGTTTTAAAGAGAAGTTTGAGTGTAAATAAAATGATATTTAAATTGTAAATGAGAGAAGGGACCAAGAGGATATTAGAGATTAAAGATCCTTTGGTCCACAATCTCTAGTCACCTCTTGGTCTGTTCTCTCATTTACATTTTGAATACTGTTTCATTTAAGCTTGAATTTCTCTAAACGACTATCTAACTCATTAGTGGCACACTTAGATAGTTTGTAGTTAAAGTCAATCCATTTTTACCCTTTTTTGCTTGAATTCATTATTTTTGATGCAAGTGAGAATGTTTTGGCTAAATTTTGTCAATTTAAGCATTGATAGAATGATTTTCATTCTAAGAGTGTCACTAATGAATTAGGTAGTCTTTCAGATAAGTTTGAGCGTAAATGAAATAATATCTGAAATGTAAAATAAGAAGAGGGACCAAAAGGAGACAAGGAATTATGGACCCGAGAATCTAAACTATCTTTAGCCTTTAATCTAAAGGGTGATCCTAGTTAATGCTTATTCATCTCCATAGTAATGTTTGTCATACCCTAGTCTAGGATATTGTTATATACTTGATATTGTAATTTCCTCTATTTTTTCCATGAAAATTTGGATGCTAAAATAAGAATATGATGTTAAATTCTCTCCCTAGTAGAAAGAAAATGACCTACATAAACAGAATATTATTTCCATCGGTAGGGCTAGTCATAACCCGAAAACCCTAGCCTTACCGATGGAATATATATTCCATCAGTAAACACTGACAAAAGACACGTTTTATCGGTAATACCTAATAGGTATTACCGACATACAGATATTTCATCGATAATGCCAAATATGTATTACTGACGGAACTTGATATCTATTAGTAATACCAAAAAGGTATTATTGACGGAATGTGTCTTTCGTCGATGTTTATCGACAGAACATATATTCTGTTGGCAATACCTTTTTGGTATTACAGACGGATATCAAGTTCTGTCGAAAATTACCGATGGATTTCTAACGGAAATAATCCCGTCGATAAGTCTACATAAAATTCTAGGGCACAACCTCGATATTTTCACGTGCGCGTTCGATCCCCAATCTCGATCTACTTCGGTGATGATTTTTGGTGAGTTCTCTCCTCCCCTCTCTCCCTCTTCCCGACAGCGGTAGCGACTAGCGGCTTGCACAACACGCGGTTGGCTGCCTGCCACTAGCATGCGGCTGTGTCGGCCGCTATTGGTAATTAGACCGTCATTGGTAGTTAGGTCGTTGTAACCAACGTGGATGGCTACATTTGGTGGCTTCGCCTGTTTTCAGCTCATCGCCGGAAGCATGGGTAGTCGTAGCTTGGATGGCCACCAGTTGCTGGCCACGAGCTTGGCCACGGTTGCCAACATGCTCGCTCTAAACCCTAAACCCTAAAGCACGCCCGCCAACACGCAACCGACATCTTATCCGAGCGCCAACTAGGTCTTGCCGTGAAATTGCCCTATCTTGTCATTCTTTTGATTAATTTTATCTAATTATTTTTTTATTTTGTAGGTTATTGTATTTGTTGTTCTTCTCTGGCTAAACTACTCATTTTCAGGTATAACATGATTTAGTAATTTTGTTATTTGACTATTGGTATATATACATCTAAGATAATTTTAGACCTCATTTTCTTTGGTTGGAACATGAAAGATAATATAGTTTTTTATTTTATGAAACTCATATACTTTGTAACAAATTGTATGAAATTATATTCTCATTAGGTCACAATATTTATTAAAGATAATTTTATTGATAAAGTTGATCAGTTTGTGGACTTTGTTAAGAGTCATTCTGAATGTATGAATGGTGCTGAGTTACTGTGTCCGTATAATCATTCCAAATGTAGAAATAGAGCCTTCTGTGATAAGAATATAGTGAAAGTACATATATGTAGAAATAATTTTGTGTCAAATGATCATAATTTATATTATCATGGAAAGCCTTATTTGTATGAACCAATTGGGTCTTTTGGTGGTTTGTCATCTAGCACAACTGTTGTTGGGGAATTATCAACTAATGATATTGCAATACAATTAATTGTTTATGATATGATGAATACGATTATTTCAATACACTTGAATATTAACAACTATATGAAATGTTAAAGGCGGTGAAAGAGAAATGTGTGAAGACATTCCTTTTGGTCATTTTCAACTATCAACTACTGCAAGGTTATTAAATATGAAAGCAGAACATCATTTTTCAGAAAGATGTAACGATGACATATATCAATTGATATCAGAGTTTCTCCCTACTGATAGCTTCTACCATATAAAAAACTAGTTAGAAGTTTAGGTTTGTCTGTAGAGAAGATTGGTTGTTGTATAAATAATTGCATGATATTTTAGAATGAAGACACCAAACTGAGTTAATATAAAATCTGTACTCACCCTCGTTATAAGCATCACACTCGCATAACAGGGAAGAAAAAGAAAAATATTACTTGGAGAGTGATGTATTACTTATCCATAACTACTAGACTTCAACGCTTGTATGAATTTGATGCTACAACTTACCACATGATATGACATAATGAGCATGAGCATGAATAAGGTATTATGTGTCATCCTTATAATTCTTTTGCATGGAAACATCTTGATACTATATTTTCCTTCTTTATAATAGGACCACGTAATGTGAGATTGAGACTTTCAACAAGTAAATTTTAGCCATTTAATCAGTTAGGACAACAATATTCATCTTGGTCAGTTATATCAACATCGCATAATTACCATCATGGATATGCATAAAAGATAGATTTATGTTCATTACTGTACTTATTCCTGATTCAACCAATCTTAAAGAGAAGATAGATGTTTTTTACAACCTTTAATTGCCAAGTTGAATGAATTATAGAATGTAGGATCGGTCATAGGGGTGTAATCGAGCCTAGCCGAGCCGAACTCTTGAATGTTTGAGTTTGACTCGTTTATAATCGAGTCGAGCTCGAGCTTTATTTAACGAATATAT
>JBBMJZ010000081.1:13335868-13351881 GCA_037833815.1 Zingiber zerumbet | reverse complement strand
TAGGGTTTTCATCTAATTGAAGTGAAAAAAGAATCGTACTCAATTTGATAGAAAATATACTGGATTCTAATTTTAATATACTGAATTTCAGAGAAATGATACTGATTTTTGGACTTTTTATACCCAAAAGTATCATGGGCAATTAGGTCAACATATTTGACTAGGGAGTGAAAACAAAGTTTTTCACCACTAGGGACTGCATGTAAAGTTTTGTTTACCATTAGGGAGTGCATGCAAAATTATTGATGAAAAGTAAATAGATGGTGCGTCCCCACTTTGGTGCAGCATGAGGTTATCTGTTCGCCTGGTAGTGGTGCCCAATGATTTCCCCAAATCACAAGGAGGTGGGTTTTGGGTGCCAAAATGAAAAGTAAACGTATTTCATCGATTAGTGGGCAAATTTATTTTACGTCGATACAAGTACGGCTTCTTACCGAACCAATCAGCCGAAATTACCAAATCACTCATGGGTGTTTCAAAACTATTAAATTCCATATCCATTTACCATTTTATCTTTATCAATAGACTAGTTTTGTAGGCAGTCGGATTAATTTCATTCTAAATCAAAATATTAAAATTTTAAATAAATCAGTCAATTAATTTTTTAAATCATTCCCTTGATTTATTTTTTATCAAAGTTAATTTTAAATAAAATTAATTGATGAATCAAACGACTTCGGATTAACATGAAATTAATTTATAAGGTTGACTATCTCTTTTGATTATATCTATACCTTCAAATGTCAATTGATATTTAGTACATCAATTTTATCCAAAATTAGTCGATGAACCAAATGACTTCAAATTAACATGAAACTAGATATATTCATAACCTCTCCTAAGTGTTTTTCTACCTCTCCTGATTATATTCATGACCTCAAATGTCAATTTGACTCGATATATTGAGAGCAATAATTTTTTTAACACAAATATGTTTAAAAATTTTAACTCGTATTAAAAAAAAATCTAATTGATGGATCAAATGAACTCGGATTGACATGAAACTAGATCCTTATATTTAGCTAGTTCTCTTAATTATATCATATCCTTAAATATCAATTTGACCTAATATATTAAGAGAAGTAATTTATTAATCATAATTAAATTTTTTAAATATTTTCATGTTTAAAAAATCATTACTCTCAATATATTTGATCAAATTGACGTTTGATGACATTTATATAATCAGGAGAGGCAGATGAACACATAAAAATTGATTTCATGTCAATACAAGGTTATTTAGTCTGTCAGCCCATTTTGTTTAAAATCAGCTGATGGATCAAATGACCTCGAATTGACATGAAATTAATTTCTATGTGTTTGTCTACCTCCCCTGATTATATTCATACACAGAAACATCAATTTAAGTCAATTATTGAAAGCAATGATTTTTTTAACATGAATTAAATTTTTAAAACATATTTATGTTCAAAAAATTGTTGTTCTTAATATATTGAGTCAAATTAACTTTTGAACGCATGGATATAATCAGGAAAGATAAATGAACATAAAGAAACTAATTTTATGTCAATTTAAGGATGTTTGATCCATCAACCTGTTTTGACCAAAATTGGTTGATGGATCAAACAATCTCAGATTGACATGAAACTTGTTCTTATGTATTCGCCTACCTCTCCTGATTATATTTATGTCCTCAAACATAAATTTAACTCAATATATTAAGAGCAACGATTTTTAAAACACGAAAATATTTAAAAAAATTCAATTTGTGTTTAAAAATTCTAGCCAATGGACCAAATAACCACACATTGATATGAAACTAAATTCTATATTCTCCCGATTATCCCCATGCCCTCAAATATTAATTTGACCGAATATATTGAGAGCAATAATTATTTGAACATAAATTAAAGTTTTTAAATATATTCATATTTAAAAAATTATTGCTCTCAATATATTGAATCAAATTGATATTTGAGGGGTATGAATATAATCAGGAGATGTAGACGAACACATAAGAATTAGTTTCATGTCAATCCAAGGTTGTTTAATTCATTAGTCGATTTTGTCCAAAATCGACTGATGGACTAAATTAATGACCTTGGATTAACATGAAATTAGTTTCTAAGTGCTCGTATATCTCTCGTAATTATATACATATCCTTAAATGTCAATTTGACTTAATATATTGAGAGTAATAATTTTTAAAACATAAAAATATTTTTAAAAAATCAATTCATGTCCAAAAAATCTGACTAATAGACCAAACAAACTCGTATTGATATGAAACTAGATCATATGTGTTCTTCTATTTCTCCTAATTATATATATACCTTCAAACATCAATTTAACCAAATATATTGAGAGCAATGATTCTTTTATTATAAATTGACTTTTTTAAATATATTCATATTTAAAAAATCGTTGCTCTCAATATATTAAGTCTAATTGACATTTGAGAGCATGGATATAATTAGGAGAGGTAGATGAACACATAGGAACTAGTTTTATATCCATCCGAGGTCGTTTGGTCTATTAGTTGATTTTTTTTAACACGAATTAAAATTTTCAAATATTTTCATGTTAAAAAAATATTGCTCTCAATGTATTTGGTCAAATTGATATCTAAAGGTATGAATATAATCATGAGAGGTAGACGAACATATAGGAACTAATTTCATGTCAATTTAAGGTCATTTGATCAATCAGCTGATTTTGTCGGTTGATTGATCAAATTACCTCATATTGATATGAAATTAGTTCCTATATATTCGTCTACCTCTCCTGATTATATTCATACCCTCAAATATTAATTTAACCCAATATATTGAGAGCAATGATTTATTTTAACATAAAAATATTTAAAAATTTTAATTCATATTTAAAAAGTTATGCTTAATATATTGATTTAAATTGATATTTGAGGGTATGTATATAATCAGAAAAACTAGTCAAATACATAGAATCTAGTTTCATGTCAATCTGAGGTCGTTTGGTCCATTAGCCATATTTTTTTAACACGAATTAAAATTTTTAAATATATTCATATTTAAAAAATTATTGCTTTCAATATATTGAGTCAAATTGGCATTTGAGAGCATGAATATAAGCAAGAGAGATAGACGAACAAATTAGAACTAGTTTCATATCAATCCAAGGTTATGTGGTCTATTAGCCGATTTTAGACAAAATTGACTTATGTATCAAACGTTAAATTGCTATTTAAAAATATAACTATAAGCATGAGAGATACCTAAATACATAGAAACTAGTTTCATATCAATCTGATGTCGTTTAGTCCATTAACTAATTTTATTTAAAATCTACTTTTATGAAAAAAATAAATGAGTTAACTGATTTATTCAAAATATTTGACACTGTACATATCAAATTCAACTTATCTAAAAATTTAGTTAAGGGTAAAATTAGAAATTGATACATGATTTGGTAATGTTGAAAATACCCTACACTATTTGATAATTTTAAAAATTTATCTATGTGATAAAAAATGGATATAGCTAATTATTTCCTTTCAGATTATTTGTACTGTATTTTATTTAAATCATCCATCCAACTTTCATAAATAACAAAGGTAGTCTAAGGCATGAGTTATTACACTATAGTAGATTTATAAAAATAGACCAGAGTTATTACCCTCCTATAGTAGATTTATAAAAATGGACAAGAATCAATTTTGGTTTAGCCAACAAAAATACGCTCCTATGCGATGGTATGTTTAACATGACATTTTACCGAAATAAATAATGGAGGAAACTTTAAGGATTTATCATTTAGCTATCTAACTTTCATAATATTCAAATCTCATAATTTATTTTGCATATACCCCTTCTCTTTGTCTCATGTCATAAGTAAATTTTATTCCGTCCTCTTGAGGTCGACTAGTGGTTAGTGCATGGAGTGTTACCATAATGAGATTTGAGGGTTAAATCTTGGCTAGTAGCTAGGTTCCTACCCTCCCCTATGCACTAGTCATTGTCTGGGCTAGTAACTCCCATGATTTACCTCCTTCATATTAATCTAGGGACGGATTGATGGAGATACTAGGGAAACGAATCGTCTTTTACCACAATAAGTAAATTTCATTCCAAATTGATAATTGGACTTACAAAATTGTGAATTATTTAAAATCAAAATCAAAATACCTCCAATGTATCAATGTCTGATCTATATTTTTACTTAACACATTAAAAAAATTCACTTTTCTCATTTTTACGCTATTGAATTCAGATCCGCATTAAAGAGACTTTTGAGAGTATATGATTTTAATTTTAAGTAATTCGGAGTTATTTATATCTAGCAGTCAATTTCTTTCGAAATTGACTGATAAATCTACACCATTTAAAAATTTAAATATTTAATATTTTTTTTAAATCAGGAGAATCGTAGACCGTGTTCTAAAATGCGTCATTAAGCGTCGCTTAAGCGCGCTTAAGCACAAAATGAGGAAGAAAAGCTTCGCTTTAGGTGAAAGCGGGAAAAAATGGTCAAAGTATATTTGACCGAATTAAGCATGATTAAGCGCGCTTAATAGCGCTTAAACTCGACCTTTTATTTATAATTTTAATTGATTTGTAAATTTTTAAAAAACATAAGGAAAAAAATTAGAGAAAACGAAGAGACACAACGTCTCTCAACTCTCAACACTAATGCTAATATTATAGGGGAACCCGATGAAAATGAGTTTGTATCGGATAATACGGAAGATGAGATGAATGAAGATGAGGAGATTGAATTAGAATCAAATATCTAGTTTTTTATGTTCTTTTATTGTGAAAACTGAAAACTAATGGATATTATAAACTTTATGACTTTTACCTTTATAAAAATGTGAGAAATTTATGCATGAACCTTAAATTTATCATGTTTAAGTATTATTTGATCTATTTATTTGTTTAAGATAATTTAATTTTATTTAAAAATAAAAAATACTTTTTTACGCTTAAAATTGTCCTAAGCTCGCTTAAGCTTATAAAGCTTGAAGCTTGGACTCGGCGCTTCGTCGCGCTTCGCGGTTTTAAAACATTGTTAAAGCCAATAGACTTATTTATACAAGTTGTTTTAAAACAATAGTAGAAAGATTAAATAAGACATATAATCGTAATTATAGAAATATAATAGACTTGGAAATATTATTTTTCCTATTTGCTTCATGTCGATCTTGATTGCGATACCAAATATAATAAATCTCAATTGATTAAAATTAATTAGAGATTATTTCCATTATTATCATTACCTTTCAACCAATGGACGAGCGTAAATAAGGAATGAAGGCTCTTAAGAACTCTAACCCCGCTGCTACTGAACCGGAAAGGAAAGAAAGAACTATCAAACCGGAAACAACAACAGGAGCTGCAGCCTTTGATCTTCATTGCCTGCCACCGAGAGAGTATAATGAATATATGGCATATAACCATCTCAGTATCTTATCTTTCCCTTGTACGCAGTGGAGTCCTTGAAGTCCGGAAAAGAAAAGATACGGTGAGATTAACAATGAGAACTAGATTAATGCCATACTTTGAGCTTCATGAAATGCTACTAGTCTGTGCCCATCCAACTTTCAGCTATTTGACGAATTTTATCTTAGTAAAATCTTTTTATCAGTCGATGATGGTGGACGTTTAGGCATCCTTGTCCAACTGTTTGTTTAAGTGAAAGAATCAAGATGCCAATGGTGCTTGGATCTTTGCATATTGAAGAAAATGACACATTAGGCACTATGATGTGTATATTTTGACTTAGGCATAATGAGGCTATGATAAAGTTTGGGATGTGTTTGTCCAATGGAAGTAGCATATATATCTGTAGGGGGTTGGTAAAAATTGTTGTTATGAGAAAATTAAGTCGAATAGTTTCACTGAAGACTGTAAAAGTAACATATATTGAAAACTTTTTTATTTGGTACTGAATGTGCTTTGATTTTTGGACGTCCATATAGAAGTAAATTCTTGTGTTCCCTATGGTAATTTTCTCCAAGAATTATATTTATTTAGTAAGAATGTTTATGGACTAACTTCCTCATTATAGCAGCACATTAAGAGAAATAGCATAAGGGAATACAATGGTAGTGATAAAATTGCAAAATTTGTTTTTTAATTAAAGTGTTTACTTGTCCAATCATTTCTTTGATTTATGGATTTGAGTGTCCATGTTGATGAATGATCATTGGTTACTTTGAGTGGCCTCACTTCAGTATCTGGCTTAATGAAGAAGAAAGGATTTAAGGGATCCTTAGCTGATATGGGATAGTCCTCTAAGGTACCCTTTCTGTAGTTATTTCAAATTTGCTGTTTTGGTTCCTAACTAGTACCTGCGCAGCATGCATAAGCTAAGCTTTTTAACTATTGCACACTTATGCTAGACATTTGCAGTTTTAGCTGGTGTTCATAGTTTCGTTGCATGTCTTCTAAAGAGATTCAGAGGAAAGGATGATGGTATGGCATTTATAAAATGTTACTGAATAATTTCAGTGGAATGAAATTTCTGGTCTAAAGTTTAATCATCATGGTAGTTTGCAGCTATTAATGCAGGCAAAGCTGGGTGGAATGAAAACTAAGATCTTGTATGAGTGGAGAACAACCTTTCCTACGGATTTTACATAACCATGTTGCACAAGTTGCATCCCCACTTCAGAAGATACAGCTTCTTGCTTAGGTTCAATGCTTTGCAACAAAACATGGTAAACCAGCAGAGTTGGACTTTCATCAAAGTTTTAACTGTGGTCGAATTAGATTTACTGAAAATAGAGTATGTTTTATGCTAAAAAGTTCACATATATGTTATCTGGAGCCTAATTATCTTTCTAACCAAACTAGAAAACATTCATGATGCAAGTTAACCAATAATTTCTGTGAAAGCCAATATGGTTATTTCTCGAGATTCTTTCAATGGCAAGTTCACCAGGAGTCCTGCTTCAGAGTTGCCTCAGCTTTGGAACATTCTCATGTCTCATCCAGGGACACAATAAAAATCAGGATGCAGTCGCTCTTTCTCGCATGGCCAGTCAACACCTTTATTGGACGCACTGCTACCTTGTCCGTCTGTCATCGAATTTACTATAGAATCTACAATTGTCATGATCTTAATTGTCACACCATGAAAAACTGCAAACAAATCTTACATAGGGTTATTACACTTATTCTACACAGCAGATGTATGAGAAATCAGATTGTTTGGTTATGGACCTGTACAAGATGGTGGAAGAGGGAGACACTAAACATAGCAGTTCTTGTAAACTTTTGTCCTCAAAACAAACAGAGCTGAGTAGCATTTCAGAGAAGCTGCAACACCGAGAATCACCTGAGTTTTTATCTCCCAACTACCGTTCCAACAGTCGTCTAAGTTGTCTTGCAATGGTCAGTCACACATAATATTCCCACCACCTAATTCAGAACAAAAAAATCTTCTACACAGGTGAACAATGGCTGCTGAAGTAGTGTTAATTTTACCTACACAATGAATCAATCAGCTTCAAGCTGGGCATCTTTCCCAGCTGACTTCCATGGTTAGGTTCTTGGAAACACTCCCAGTATCTTTCCCCTTCCAAAGTTCTCAAGTAGTTTCTTTGCACCATCCACTTCCATCACAGAAAGTCTCTGCAAGTATCCATAAGCTCCTGCTGCCACCATTTGTTTCCTACACTTTCTTGATTGCGAAATCGATACCAATATTGATATTGTGTACTTCTTATCTATATGAATTAAGGGATCGAGGAGTTGAACCACGTTCACAATCCCCTTCTCCTCCTTCCTTAGTAGTCTCTGACAACCAAGGAATGGCATTAGCGATGCCAGAGCCCTTGAAGCAGCTTCCTTTTCATCCAATGCTCTGGCTTCCAACATGCGCACCAGAGGAGGCACTGCGTCCTCAAACTCCTTCCGTGTCCTCCCTAAAACCAAAGCCAATTCGGCAACTGCCCTCGCTGCTTCTGTTCTTGTTCCCGGCTTGTCGCACTTCAGAGCAATGATGATGGGAAGAAGGAAGCCAGTTGTGGCGATGATCTCAGCTATGTACCTGGAAGATGCTAAATTTCTCAACAAGCAAACCCCAAGCTCAAGATTTCGATCCCCTCCTCTGTCGACTGCTTCCCAGTAGTTCTTCAGGTGTTCCAAAGCCCTTTCTTTGAAGATGGATAGCTTTATGCTTTCGCATTCCGCGCCGGCTGATAGATTAGAGAGGCAACCGATAGCGTTCTCTTGGGCAAGAGGAGTTCCGGTTGCTAAAAGACCGATGAGGGCCGGGATTGCATTCTCTTCGAGGAAGTTCAGCCGGAGCTCTTGCGCTGTGGCGAGATTTTTCAGCACTGCAGCGGCGGCGGCCTGGGCGGAGGGACTGCCATTGCGGCAGATCTTCAGGAGGGTAGGGATCCCACCGCGGGACCCGATGATTACGGCGTTGTCCCTGTTTTGGGTTAGGATTTGGAGGGCGGCGCAAGTCTTCTCCTTGGCGGCGCCACCCTCGGACTCGAGGATGCGAGCGAGATGGTGTAGGAGGGGCAGCCCTTCTGCCACTATAAGGTGGTGGCAACTCTGCACCTCCGAGATCCTCGCGATTGCGGCCGCAGCCTTCTCCCTCGCGTCGTGGCAGGACGCAGCGCCGGCGACTGAATCGAGGAGGTGGACTAGCGCCGGCATCACCCCCAGTCCCGCGGCGAGCACGACGTTTTTTTCCTCCTCGCGGAGTAGGCCGAGAAGAGAATCCAACGCAGCGATCCTCGATTCAGAGCTTCCGATCTGAAGTCTCGTCACGAGCCTCCTAGCCTCCGTCCGCACGAGTTCTCGGCGAGAACTCCCCGCCTCCGGAGGAGGATACGGAAGGTAGGTAAGCGCGCCAGAACGTAGGATAAGATCGGCGTCGGCAGCAAGCTGGTGGAGCGCCGCGGAGACGGCGTCGATCTCGCTCTGGCTGCGAAGCCTGGCGGCTGGGGGATCCGAGACGCGGCAGAGGGAGGCGAGGGCGAGAGCCGGGGAAAGGATTTGGGTGAGGGATTGGAGGAGGTCAGCGACAAGGGGATTAGGTGGGAGGGGCGCGAGGTCGTCGAGGGAGGCGGAAAGGCGAACGACGGCGGCGGAGACGGAAGTCCAGCGGGCGCGCAACGACTGGGCGTCTGCGGCAGCGGCGGATAGGGAAGCGAGGAGGAAGCGGCAGCGGCGGAGGTCGTCGCTGCCTCCGGCAGAAGCGGCGGCGTCCATGCCGGGAAGGCCGGCGACGGAGCTAATCCTGGAATGGCGGCGGACCCAAGCCCGATCCGGAAAGTGTGTGATGCGCTGTGTTCCCAATACAATCCAAACAATTAGAGCACTAAGGAATCAAATTGCACCCACATTTACACTCGTCAACAGGAGTCGTTAGTCGAAGAAGAATGAGCGGGTTCCACATCGTTCTTGTCGTATTTGTCGGTGTGTGTGCATTACTCGGGGCCAACAATGCTTGGGGTAGAAACCCGTCAGGTGGACAGGGTGAAAATTAATGGATGAGTTGATGTTATTTACTATAATTAGAATATTTTAAAATAAAAAGAGAACTTTTTTAACTCGAAGAGATTCTATGGATTTTTTTTTTTTTGGAAAAAGAGATTAATGCAACTAAAGGGGTCAACGCTGATTTTATAGAGGTCAAAAATAGTCAGAGCAACGGCTGCAGGTCCGATTGCTAGATTCACTTCGGGGCCCAATGACAAAGTACTTACTTGGTCCACGTGGCTTATCTCCAACTGGAGGCGTGCAAGTGGTGTGATCAAGACCGTTGGATGGTGCAACATCACATCAACAATGAATGAGGTTCACTTGATTCTCACCCCTACCGTTATCTTTGAGTCCCTTTAACTTCCAATGAAAAGTCAACCTTTATGTTTTTAAAATATTTTTTGAGGTGTAAATCTCGGGTCTCTGCAAAGGAGTGATTGTGCCATGCTAGACAGACCCAACCCACTAAGGAATGCATTGTGTCACAGCGAGTTGAACTTGGGGAGTATCTCTTAAAATTCTTAATCGGTGATCAGCTAACTTTAATATCTCTTATTAGTAGTCTACGTCCTTTTTTTTATCAGTGATTCTGTATCTTTCTATTTCCACATCTGTAATACTTTCAAAGGACGTATGTTTTCCTAACTTAGCTCTTTCTTCTCTTTCCTTAATGAGAACATGAATGAGGGGTTTTTGTTATCGCAAAATAGAATGCTGATTATTTTAAATATTAAATTATTTTTTAAATTTTTATGTAGTCTTCCGTCACATTGTTAACTTTGATTGTGTTATTATTTTTATTTTTTATTATTTTTCCATCTTTTCTGGTTCTCTTGCCTGTTTAGAGTCGTTTTTTATTTCAAGGTTTATCTTATACTTGTCATAAAAATTTAATTAATGATTTTACAACTCAAAATGAAAAAAACTAAATTTTATAAAAAAACCTATTTTTAAAATTAATATTTTAATTTCTTTCAAAAAAAATTTAAAATATGTCAGTGTGGATCCCAAATCTCAATGAAAAAATGATGAGGGAAAAATTATATTTTTTTTAAAAAAATATTAAAGGCCTAAAAAAATATTTTACCTAGGGTATCAGAAAACCTTAAGGGATGCTTGTTACACAAAGCTGAGTGGGAATCAAAATTTTTCGAGTTATCGATTCATTGCATTGTTGAGTCGATTGAGTGCTCTGATTGTTGAGTCACCGAGTGCTTCGGTTGTCAAGTGGGTCAACTGCTCTAAGTGCTAAAGGCTTGAGATAGACATTGTACATACTCGGAACCTGAGTCCGAGTGGTAGCCTGAGGAGCATCATCCAAGGTCAAGTTACAACGCCAAGTCCTGCAGTGAAATAGTTTCTTTAAAATAGATTCGTCCCATTTAATGGTGCTAATAGACCATCTTAGACATATATTTTATCATGATAAATTAAATATGTACCTGAATATTATCATGAATGTCTCTCAAATGAAAATTTACACGATAAAATAAAAGGGAAGGAACGAGGGATCTCTTCTTCTCTTTTATTTTTATCTCTGCTGTCTTCTTCAGTATGAAGAAGTGTCCCTGCATTGTCTTCAAGATCAAGTATCCTTTTGTAGAAGTGCCTTATTGATTGATGCATCACCACTACGTGGATGAGAGCATGCCAAGCATGACAGATGAGAGCATGCCAAGCATGTGGCATGCATCCAAAACATGATCAAACTTCAAAGCAACACCATGTACATGCGTGGGCTTAATCATGCTCATGGTCTGATGGACATATAATATTTCTAATTTAATAGTTAGGAGTTGATTTTTAAAAATTAATAATCTGAAATTTATTTTACTATGCACCTAACATATATATATATCTCCTTCTATATTAGTCGAGCCGGTATTAGAAGGATGTTAAGGTAGCGGCTATACCTTTAAACATGCTCATGCATGTGATATTTGTACACATATGTAGAGAAATGTGATAAATATTGACTAATCCACGTGGGCATATCATACCCTGATCGGTCTGACGTATAAACTAGTGTTCGCAAAAGAACATATTTGGATGAGTGTAATTCAAGCCCTAGATTCGCACTCTCTCTTGCACTATATATCAGCTTTAATGTCACTCAACCTTTAATGTAGGACTAATGTCTCATTTATTTTCATTCATATTTTTTCAACAATTTCCATATGAATGGAAATAAGGTATGTGATAATGTTTGATAGTTAAGTGTGTATAAGATAGGTAGGTAATACCCTTTGAATCTTCCCTTGTAAAAATCTATTTGCTCGCTAGCTGATTAGTATACACGATGTTTTTAAACTATTCTATCATTTGTGTAAACATGGATAGATCTCATAGACTCTCCCTCATACAACCCAGGTCTCATGAGTGTATTTGTGACCATGAATATGTATAGTTCTGTGAGAAGTGCTAAGAATTGTGCATCTAATTCTTTTTAAAGCGACCCAACTTCTTTCTCACATAGGTGATCTCTCAAGAGTATTTTTCATTACTCCATTGTGATCATTAAAAGCAAGAATACTTACCTTTCATCAGATCATTGGATCGGGTCATTGCCCCACAATGATTGTCTTTTAGTGCAATTAGGTTGTTCCTTTGAATTTAGTTCTTAGGATCTCTAATCAGCATAGGTTGAGTTTCCTTTGCACTTATAGTTGACGTCGACATCAACATCAAACTCATTTCTCTCGATGATCTTACTTAATTCTTTGTTTAATACTTTGGTTAGCGGATCAGCTAAATTATCCTTTGACTATATATAATCAATAGTGATAACTCCCGTTGAGAGTAGTTTCTTAATGATATTATGTCTATGACGTATATATCTAGACTTACCATTATAAAGATGGATTTATGCCCTACCAACTATCGATTGACTATCACAATATATGTAAATTGTTGGAACAAATTTTGATCATCTTGGAATAGTTGCATATCCAAAAAAAAATTAAGGGGGTGCTCTACGACTCTGTAATATGCTCCACTGGTCTAGCTCGTCTTCCTCCTCGCCCCTCAGACTACGACCTATAGGCGGAACACTGGAAGCTTGGAAATAAGGAAGGGGTGCTAACAAAGAGCAAGGGGTACACCCATAGTACTTGAACCACTCAGAAAAATCATCTACGCTTCCCAAATCAACTCTAGTGGGATGGAAAATTTTCATGGAGTCAAGCCTGTCACCTTTGAAATTAATTGGTTTTAAAAGTAATATAATTCTACTAGTGTTGTGTCCAAAGGATATTCACATATCTTCATAATGACATGATATTATCCACTTTGGGTCTAAGCCTTCATAGATTTACTCTTGAGCTATACCCAAAACGTCCCATGCTAATGGAGATATCATACATCCTTTTAAATCCATGATATTTTCCATATCTTTCTTATATGTTTCCAATGTGGGTTTTTGATTGTATCCTAACGATCCTCCCTTCAAATAAAGGACCATAATTACTCTCATGGTTTGAGCCTCCCTGCGAGCATCTGACCACTCTTGACCTGCTCTATGTCTTCTCCGAAAGCATCCGGTTACCTTGACCTGTTCTGGGCCTTCCTTCTAGCATCTTGGTCACCCTAACCTACTTTAGGTCTTCACACGAGTATCCAGTCACCATGACATTCTCTGGGCCTTCCCCATGAGCATCCGGTCACCTTAACCTTCTCCGGGCCTTCCCCGCGAGTATCCGATTACCTTGACCTGCTTCGGGCCTCCTCTTGAGCATCCGATCATGCTAACCTGTTTTACACCTCCCCACGAGCATCTGGTCACTCTTGACTTGTTCTGGACCTTTCCTATGAATATCCGGCCACTCTAACCTGCTCTGGGCCTTTCCGCGAGTATTCGGTCACTATTCACCTATTCCAGACCTTCCCTGCGAGTATCCAGTCACCCTAACCTGCTATGAGCCTACCCTCAACTTTGTTCGAGGCCATCCCACATGACATCTGGTCTAGATTATGACTCTGATATCATTTGTTGTGTCCAAAGGATATTTACATATCTTCACAATAACATGATATTGTCCACTTTAGGCCTAAGCCCTCATGACTTTGCTCTTGGCCTCATTCCAATGGAGATATCATACATCCTTTTAAAACTCATGATCTTTTATAAATATTTCCAATGTGAAACTTTGATTTAATCCCAATAATACTCCCTTTAAACGAAGGACCACGATTACTCTTATGGTTCGGGCTTCCCTGCGAGCATCAGGTCACTCTTGACCTGCTCCAGGCTTTCTCGCAGGCATCCAATTATCCTGACCTGCTTCGGGTCTTCTCATGAGTATCTAGTCACCCTGACCTTCTCCAGACATTTCCCGCAAGCATTCGGTCACCTTGACTTGCTCCAGGTCTCCCCGTAAGTATTCGATCAGCCTGACCTACTCTGGCCTCCCTGCATTACTCTTGACTTGCTTTGGGTTTCCTCATAACCATCCAGTCATCTTGACTTACTTCGGACCTCCCCACAAGAATTTTATCACCTTCACCTGCTTCAGACCTTCCCTATGAGCATCTTGTTACCGTGACTTGTTCTGGGCCTCCCTGTGAGCATCCAGTCACTCTGACTTACTCTGAGCCTCCCCAACTACATCCTTGCTGATAACCACCTTATTTTCCTTAGAATCCCAAAGTTTGAAGCCTTTAACTCCTTTCTCATACTCCAAAAAAATACACTGATTTGACTTTGCATTCAGCTTTGAATTTTCCTCACTAGATATGTGCATATAGGTCGGACATCCAAAAAAACTTGAAGATAAAAGTAATCTACTAGATTTCTTGTCCACACTTCCTCTAATATTTTACTTTCTAGTGTTGCCCTTGGTGATCTATTAATGAGAAAACATGTCATGTTAATCGCTTCCATCCAAAAATTCTTTGCTAGCCCTGCATTCAGCCTGCGACATCTTGCCTTCTCAATGATTGTTTTGTTCAACCTTTCTGTCACCCCGTTTTGGTAAGGTGTTATGTGAATAAAAAAATGCCTCATTATCCTATGTTGCTCACAAAATTTGTAAAACTTTGAATATATGTACTCAGTCCCATTGTTTGATCTATAACATTTGATCTTCCTTCCATTCTGGTTCTCCACTTTAGTTTTTCATAATTTAAACTTTGCAAAAGTTTTTGACTTGTGACACATAAAGTATACCCAGACCTTTCGTGAGTAATTATCAGTAAAACTCACAAAATATAAGTGTCCTCTACGTGATGCTATACTAGATGATCCCGAGAGATTTGTATGCACATAGTCTAGAATCTCCTTCATCCTGTTTGTTGTCGTCTTGAATTGCACTCTAGTTTGCATACCTAGAACACAAAATTTGCATAATTCAAATTTGGACGTCTTGACACCTTTCAACAAAAATCTATAGTGAAGTTCTAGCTTCCCACGTTCATCAATATACCCTAGTTGTATATTCCACAAGACAATACTAATTGTTGTGTAAAGAGGTGGGGGGCAACACCTCTAAACCTTTAACATGGAAGAAGAGGAAGAGAGAAAGATATCATGCCAAGTAATGAGATAAAGATGCACAAGAAAGAGCAAACACGAGGAAGAAGAAGATAAAGATGAGAAAGAAGAAGAGCTATAGTGGTTTAGTGGTGTGCCTACTTTACAAAAATATCTGAAGCTTTATTAAAATTCTCTCTACACAATTGAATCATATTCAATTATTCTCATGATCCAATAGGTTTACAATAATCCCTCTAAATAGTGCCTAAACCGCTAACCTAGTAAAATTATAACGGCTTTTTGTTATAAAAACCGCAACAGAATTCTATTATGAAAAATCATAACAGAATTATGTTATAAAAAATTGAAATAGAATTCTGTTACAAAAAACCTTAACAAATTTTTCTTCCATGACGTCCTTCGTTTTGGCTTTTACCTAGATATGAGCTACCCGTCAACAATTTCTACCTTGGCAAATATTCATCCCTTCGAAGAACACGAGTATCTGAACAAAACTCCACTTAGATCTCTGGGTTTGGTCTTCCTTCCTCTATTATCTAGAGATATGAACCTGTTGGAATGTATACTAAAAGCCTAGCTTTTGGTATAAATATTTAGTTTGAAATAAGAATCACATTGGTCAAATATCTGTATTTATGTTAAATATAGTTGTTCATTTAATTTATATTACAGATAACATAATGAGTGGTGTCACTCATAGAAGATTGTGTTATCGGTTTCCTATAAATTATAAACAGTAGCTCACAACCAAAATGGACATGAACTAACCATTGAAATGATTGTAGTGTAATTCGATATGGTTTATCTTGACTATAAAATTACACTAGTACACTTTGTGTGTATTGAGTAAGACCACTTGAGGATTATTCATTTTGCACTAACTAGATAAATGAACAAACCTCTATTATTATGGAAGTATGTGCTCTTAATCCGGATATGATAATAAACACATACACTTAATATTTATTTCTTTGATTTATCAATAGGTGAGATTTAACTCGTTAAATCAATAGGTCTGATAAGTTGGGAAATAATATTATTTATATGGTGTCTTATTGATTATAAAAGGAAACTGTGTC
>JBBMJZ010000081.1:13282745-13292937 GCA_037833815.1 Zingiber zerumbet | reverse complement strand
CCTACTCAATACACTCTAAGTGTACTAGTGTAATTATATAGCTAAGATAAACTAATACCTAATTACACTACGACCTTTCAATGGTTTGTTCCTTTCCATCTTGGTCGTGAACTACTGTTTATAATTTATAAGGTGCTGATATATAAGCTTCTGTGTGTGACACCACACACTATGTTATCTACAATATAAATTAATTGAACAATTACACATAACAAATAAATGTAAATAATTTGACCAAATATGATTTTTTATTCAAAATAAATGTTTACAAAAGCTAGGCTTTTAGTATACACTCTAACAGTCTCTACATATGACCCTGACACATATACTAGAGAATCCCCGACCAGATCTACACCGGTCGAGTCATGCAGGTTTATTCGTCGATCACAGTCGTAGATGATTCCTTGCCGGTTCTGCACCGCTCATTCCCTTCATCAGGCGTAGTCCCTTGATAACGCTTGGACGGCTACGCATATGCCCGGGCAGTGAGGCTCAGTCCTTGTGCCACATCTGAGTAATCATCTCGAGTTGTCTACAGTTGAACCTAGATAGGACGGATAATGCTAAGCGACAACAGTGTTAGAGAATCGTAATCTCCTGTTAGAGAATAACTGTCGTGAGTCAGGGAATATTCCAGTGTTCTGCCACGCACTAAGAGAAGAACCTTCCTCCTACCAATGGGAAGATATCGGACATCCTTCCTCACTTGACACGCCCTGACACCCGATATTCTCTAGCAGTGTATAGGCTCAAAAGGCAGGCAGAGTCGTATAAAAAGAGAGGTCATATTCATTGGTCAGGTACACACACATCCGCATGTATTTTCAATAGTTCTTTTTCCTTCCTTCGTACACTGCTTCGTCAAAAAAAGGACCTTACTTGAGCTGTTGGCGTCAGGACCTCTTCCCTGGTTTTTAGTTTTTAACGCTCCGTGTGCTTATCTGGGTGTATGCAGGGCCCAAGTACCAATGGTTCTGTTACCACAGGCCCTTGGCATCCATGTGGAAGTCCCTTGGTGTCCATGTGGAAGTCCAAGTTTTCGCCGTGCACACGTAAGGTGTGTCAAAGTCGCCTCTTTATCAACGCAAATATCACCTTCGCCCGCCTTTGTCTGACTTAGTTTCTTGATAGAATCACACCCCAAATATAACTACAAATAGAATGTAAATAAAATTGACTGATGACTCTTCTAAACTAATGACACAGAGCTTTACTTGTTTAATTTTAGGCTCGTTTTACATAACTATGATTGGAGGACCAGTTAATACACAATATCATTCTTCTTTCTTTTTAACATTAATTTAGCCATGTGTTAAGGTAAATCTTGATTTGATTCTGTACTAAAATGTATTACATAATTTTTAAAAATCACATCAGAAGTCCTGAGGAACCGAGAGATGCATCACTTTTTAATACGTAATATAGTATATGTAATGTTTAAAAATGTCCTCAAATATAGTGTGATGTTTTAAGTTTTATGATTAAAATTTAAATAAATAATGAGCTAGAGACGTGTTCATGTTAGGTCTCCTCAAGTCAGCACAGCCCTATCAGGTTTGCTGCTAATTTTACAGTCTCCAATTCCCCGGTCTAATCCTGCATTGTAACATCTAAAGAGGAGAGCCTGCACAGATTGCAGTGTTCGTTTTTCAGAAAAGTTGGGCCATTGTTTTTTATCACCTTCACGTAGCTCCATGCCACACTGCCACTGCTGATGGCATTAGCAGAGCTGTCTCTGTTTCAGACCCTGAATCCCACGTCGATTGATGGTTACCTTCACTCTGACATTGGCGTTGCAAAACATATTCGTGAGCAGATTTACCAGTAGAGATGATTCAGCATTAAAAGTTTAGCAGCGGAGTAGAATTTAACGCGGTGAGTGATAACTGCAGAGATTTTGTCATGTGTGCCGTGGAATTGTTTCTTCGTCGACTGTGCATGGGTGTGTCATTGCCCTCACGTGGCATGCGAATCAGTTCAGTTGGCTGAGTGGAAGCAGGAATATACATTCATCATTGCATGGTGTTCACCAAGCAGAGTTGCAATCGATGCCTCACCTGCAACGACGCTCGGCGAGCCGCTGTGCACACTCTCCGTGACACTCTTTTGGATAGAATGGAATGAGAATAAAGTGAGTGAATATAATACAGTAGAATGGTGAGCCTGAGTGGAAGCATTCATTCCGTTGCTTGGAAAATTGAAAAAGTACTGGAATGATTTGCTCGAGGGATTTAGTCAGCCTGGTCCGAGTGATCTTGCACAGTCTTCTTGAAGTCAAATCAAATTGACATTTCAAACGGTTTAATCGAGAATCTAAAGGTTCATCGACTGGAAGAATGTATTAATCAACTATTTGACCAACATGAAATCATGTCGCCGACGTGTATTATCTGTATACATCACATTTTAAGTCCCAGGGCGTAAGTACAACTGGAGATGTATGATTTCGTGATTAAAAGATTCCGGGTTTAATCTGCAGGGTGTCATTATCTGTGGTTAAGGTTCTGATCATGTGCTTTCAGCTCTATACCTGTATTTACTTCTCTCCATATCCATGAGACCAGCTCTAAAAGACCGCTAATATGACGATTCTATATTTTTTTATATAGATATACATACATCACATTTTAAACGACAATTCATTAAATCGAATGACACATTTAAAATTATAATTCTGAACAAACATATTTAACTTTTGAATTTTTTTTCCATTTTAATCCTTCTCCCCATAACTGACATAATATATTCAAATTATATAAAAAAAAAACTGATAATATTCATCTCAAATGTTCCGTACAGATGGTCCCTAGTCTCTCATTATCTATCTCTAAATTATATAAAAAAATAAATTATGAGATCATCTTATACCCAATCCCAAATGACTAGAGGATGAGAGTTTATTCTCAAGGACATATATCCATTGAGAATTAATTTCTACTCATTATAATAAATCTATTACTCTTTAATCAACTGTGCACCTTATAAGGACCTACTATATTAAAAGAATAATATCATCGTAATGTTTAATTGTAAAAATAAGTATCACTGTAGTGTTAATTTTCAAAATATAATATCACAATAACGTTGATTTTAGAATTTATACCATACCCAATTGTGCTGATTTTTGACATGCAACACCGTATTGACATTTAAAAATTATCACGATAATTTTTTAAAATTTAGCATCACAATAGTATTTATTTGAAATTGAATATTAAATGATACTCTTTAAATATAGTATTACGATAGTTGATGGAGTGAGTAAAAATCCTTTGAAAAATCTAAAAATTAGGTGTGCTATAAAAAAATTTAGTCTGTCTAACCACTTTGGCCAACACACTTAAATTCCAAAATGTTGAGCAAAATTGCTATGCAAATCTAAACTAGTCTAAATAGGAAAACAAAAGAAGACATGGTACCAGTTAAATAGGATTTAGGAACAACAATAAAAAATTCACATTCAGAATTTGAGCAATTTGAATTTATATAATAATTTTAATCCAAACGTAGATCAATTTGAATTTATTAAATTTGACGTCTACTTTTTCAATTTTATATTAGTTTTATATTTATTTAATCATTTTAGTCAAAATTCTTACACGAGCATAAATTAATCTAAATTAAAAAAAAAACACACTGAACAAACTCAAAGCGAAATATCCTTCTTTATTTTTAATAAATTAAGAAACAAACATCTTGTTTAACCATCTAAAGGTCACATTTTATCCCAAACTATTATATCAGCTAAAATAATTTAAATGTCTATGATTTGATCTACAGTATGATATATTTATAAATTTTTTTAAAATAATATATGTATATATATATATCCGTTTCACAGTATCCATCTGGCCACAAGCTTTTGGATTTAGTAAGCTCGATGGCGTCAGCGGCAAAGCTTTTTCTGAAAACATATTCAAAAGCTGCAGGGCTTTTGCTGGTCAACAATTTAACAGAATATGAAATTGCATAAAGCTGCTGAAAGCAAAAAATAAATAAACAATAAGTTCTTCAGTTCTTTGCTTTATTCACTAAGTTACAAAGAAGAAGAGGTTAGAGGATTCCATTCCCCACCTGCACATTTGACGAGCAGGGACAATAAAAACAGGGAGAAGTCCCAAAAATTGCAGGATTTCAGGACAAGTATCAAAAAAAAATTCAAATAGAATCTTTTTTTTTTTAAATAAGTTTCAGAACTACTCTTTCTCTCTGAATAAAACTATTATAAATGGAACAAGTTGTGAGATTATTAATCTAACATTGGATTTATATGTGAAATAATTATGTACTATGAATTATCATATTCAGTTAAGAGAGTGTTTGGGAGAGTTTTTACTTATTTAAAGTGATTCTTATAGAGATTATTTTAAAGTTAGTGAGAAGCTTAAGCATGAAGTATTTGGAAATGGAAGTCAAAAGCTATTACATAAAGTTAGAGTATTTGATAAATAATTACTTCCATGCTTAATTTTAATTAAATGACAACAATATCCTTAAATTATATAAAATATTTTTTAATTATCTAAATATAATTTTGATAGACTATTTGTTTGTATAATTATTATTATATTTTAAATATTGTATCAAAATTATTTTCTTTATAATGAAAAGTTATATAGAATTAATAAAAATAAAAATAAAAAATGACAAAATTTATATAAATACAAAAAAATATGTATAAAAATTGTGGAAATACAAATTATATAAAAATATAAAATATTATTTAAAAAATAAATATCAAGTGTGGTAGTAATTATGTAAAATGATAAATTTATTAAAGTAAAAAAATGGTGGTAATTATATAAAATGTTAGATATTTAGATTTTAATGTATCTAATAGAATATAATTTCATGAATAGAGATCTAATAGATAATTTCTATTTTAATGATGGGTTAAAATAGAAAAAAATACTAAAATGATAACCATAATAGGCTTTCTATAAATAAGTGGTAATGGTCCCCAGATCACAAGGTTGTTTTTGGACTAGTCGATTTTGAACTATCACCGATTTTCTTTCGTATCTCAAGATAATCGTATTGAGTTGGAAAATCAAATCACACGGCTTTAAAAGGTAAAAGACATTATGAATTCAAATATCCTTTCCCACTTTTATATACAATCCAAAGTTTATAGGTAATGTTTACCCCAAAAAGCAACGAAGATGACGTACTGGGCAGGTGACTTTATTATTAATTGGGAGAAGACCTTGAACTAGGAAAAAAATGGGCTCCTTCTTCTTCTCTACACACCAAATTAAAGAGAGGGCAAATGGAATGTTAGAGAAAAAATTAGGGAGGAGGTCTCTGACACAGGTCCTTTGACGCTCAAGTCAATACGGCGGCCGAGCGACAAGTGGGGTAGAGAATGAACAGTAAAAGCATGTGCACAATGTAAAGCGTGACGATATTTTTTTTGCGTATCTAGCCAACAAAGAGAATCCCCTTCTTATATTACCTCTCATAACCTTCGCAATAATTAGGTGATAAGGAATATTGGTTGTCAGAAGATGTCGGGTAATGGAAAGTGTATAATCTGACAGATGTACAGTCATCCTTTGAGAAATATTCTATTATATGTATATGAATAATCTTTTTGTAACCTACGCAATAATACTAGAAGGTGTATAACTACCCTCATAAGAAGGTTCAATTGCATGTATGTGTAGATATCAGAATATTGCCTTGTGAATAACTATTATTTTCTAATAAGTTGTTGCGTCCCTTGGATGTAGCTCGGTCGGATCTTTAGATGACTGAGGTATCCTGACTGGATCTTTAACAGACCTACTGTATACTATGATGCTTGTCTCTGAAGGACGGGGATCCAAGTACCGAAAGATTCGATCGGTCATTCGATCGATCGACCATATGCTATAAGACTTGCCCCGAATATGCTATTAGATCTGGAAGTCTAGCTGGATCTATGTCCAACTGGGTTTGTAATGAGAATTATCTCATGCATTTGCCTTGTATATACATATATGAGACTGGAACACTGAGCCATGAAAACTCGACTGTCCTTATGACCGACCGACCATATGAAGGGAGATTGGCACATGAGAAGCAGGGAACCAAAACCTGGAGGTCCAACCAGCTATACATTGAGAATTATATTATAGGGCTGACCAGTATACTGAACATCTTGGCTCTACAAGTCCGGCCGGATCTCATCCTGGCCTACTATATGATAGGAGATTGCCTTTGCTGTGTGCTAAGAGGATACTTTTAGAGGATGGGAAGCTAAGCCCCGTATACCCGACCGACATTAGGGTCGCTCGAGTTTATTTTGTATATCTTGACATCAAGTGGAGAGATAATTCCACCCAATCCGGCCGGTCTTTGGGGTCGACTGACAGTATACAGAGAGACTTGTATACAAAGAATGGGGAACTGAGTCCTTAAGTCCGACCGGCTACTCGGCTAGCTGACTTTATTTTGAGAGTCATAGTGCTAAGTGAGGAGTTGAATTTTTGTGAGAATAACCTATGCAGATGCATATATTTTTGTTGATAGTTCTAAGCATGAAAAATATAGAAATATGATATATGTAAAAACTCACAGTGATCTCCCGCAGATCTGCAATTGACACGGCAAAACTTACTGACGGAAGAATGATCACAAAATCGGAAAGCTCTTCATGGTTCACAAACCAAATCCCTCTTGCGAGATTGGACAAACCAATCTTGAATGTTCTTCTTTCCTCTTACAATCTTGTGCAAATGGACGAACCTTACACAGTGACCTTTCCGATATGCGACGAACCCTTTCTCAACCTTGCACACAGCAAGTCCCCTCTATTTTTACTTTTGCTTGGACGAATATATATATTGAGGAAGACGACTATTCTTCTTCCTCCATTAATGGAGGAAATGAATCGGCAAGAAGATGAAGGGAAAGGGGTGCCCTTTCATCTTCCAACATCTCCCAGTCGTCCAAGTCAATTCATAAAGGTCATCTTGTCACGAAGACCATGTAAGTAAGTCACTTAGACTATATTGTAATCAAGTCACAAATTCTAGAGGAAAACATTAATTAGTTACAAAGACAAAAAAAAATACTAGTTAGTCACAAAGACCAAATAAGAACATTCAATTCATACTTTAGGGAAAATGGTTCATGCGACAGCAAGCACATTGAGCATTTATTGCTAAGAAGATTGTTACACCTTACATAGCTGCTCTCTGAGCGATCACTGCTAATAAAGTTGTTACACTTTACGTAGCCGCTCTTCCAAATGAATTAGAGACACTCTCATAATGACACAGTCTCTCTTCTGGCGGAACATATCCGTTATCCAGAAAACATCCCATCTCCCAGTTGCACATAGTCATTATCTTGAAGATTTCCATGTCTTACTTTTTACCCAGATTAAATAATCTTCATTTACATCAATATGAACATCTCTAATCCCTTATAATGACCATTTGTTAAGAGCATGTTCCATATTTAATATTCACATTCATTTCTATACATAACAGAAATGGGTCGTCTAGTGAATAATATCAAAAGATGTAAATCTATTTAATCTTCCTTTTTAGCTAGAATCTATTCACTCCAATCAGTCGCTTTCCTAGTTATGCTCCATAGACCAAATCATCCATAGTCATAGTATACATGCTAAAGTAGCAGGCACTGATTAAAACTTCAAGTAAACAGCTAAATAGTCACTAAGGGCAAAAACTGAGATTGACTTATAATCTCAAAGGTCTCACATAGTAGAGAAATAGGGATCCATTCTCCTTCTACCTTTATTGTCGCAATAGCACATGTGGTATGAATCACATGCTACGATGTTATTCTCTTTACTAAAAAGAGCACATGTTTTCTCAAATTTTAACATCATACAGATTTCGATCTAGACATACCTAATGTCTAATCCTGAATTCAACATATGAATTCCAATCTGGCTTTCAACATGTTTAGTAAATGGTGGGTTCATTTACTTCGATCATTACATAAACGATCTCATCTTAACACAATTATCAAGGCGACCTGAACTTATAGGTATGTCTCTATTCACAGCTACATAAGTTATCCCATAAGTAACGGTCTTACCTCTATTTATACTTAACAAATAGAGATGATTGTCCATGTGAGTGGACCAATCTCAACCTACCAATATTCTCATCGAGACTTTAATCCAAAATGTAACAACTTATACACTAAATAGATCATGACATTTTAAATGTGTTACATTTTATGAAGTCACAAAGACTTCCCATTCTTTGAAATGACTCTTTATTCAATGGCTTAGTAAAAGGATCTACAAGCATAGTACGTGTAGGGATATACTCAAGAATTATCATTTTCTTGTCTACAATATCCCTTACAAAATTATACTTAATTTTATATGTTTGTCTTTGCTGTGATATTTGGGATCCTCAGCTTAATTGTTACAATACATTGTAACAAGACTCCCACTATTTTCAGCAATCTTCAAATGCTTCAGGAACCTTTTCAACCGGACAGATTATTGTACAACTAATGTGCAAGCCACATAGCTTTGATTGTCAACAAGGTTACACAAGCCAAGCCATATATCTTCTATTGTCGACAAGGCTACACAAGCCAAGCCACACAGCTTCCATTGTCAACAAGGCTACATAAGCCTATCTCTTGCTATGAGATAGTGTCACCATTTAGCAAGAAGATATAGCTAGATGTGGATTTTCTGTCATCAAGATCTCTTGCCCAATCTGCATCTGTATAGCCCTTCAGGTTCATCATAGATCCTTGGAAACATATACAATAATCTATTATCCTTTTTTAAAGTATTTTAATATCCTTTTCACCGCTTTCCAGTGTCTCGATCCTGTTTTAATTAGAAACGACTAACTAAGCCAACATCATAGCTTATATCAGGACGAGTACACAACATAGTGTACATTAAACTACGAATAGCACTGGCATATGGTTTTTTCTTCATTTCAGCTATTTCCTCAGGAGTCTTGGGATACATACTTTTGCTCAAGACAGTACCTCCCTCTATAGGTGTTTGTTCAATGTTGTAATTTGACATATTGAAGTGTTGTAGCATCTTAGTGATATAAGCTTCTTGAGACAAACCCAAAAGCCTTTTTGATTGATCTTTAATGATCTTCACTCCTAAGATGTACTCTACTTCTCCCATATCTATTATGTCAAATTGTGATGAAAGCCAAGATTTGACTTTTATTACACAATTTATGTCACTTCCAACTATTAGCATATCATCAACATATAATGATAAAATGACAAACTTTCCTTTTTTCTTTTCTATGGTAAACATAATGATCCTCATTGATCATTTTGAAGCCATAAAACAAAATGACTTCATTAAATATTTTGTTTCATTGTCTTGACGCTTGCTTTAGCCCATATATAGACTTCTCAAGTCTACATACTCTATTCTCTTGGCCTTCAGCAGCATAACCTTCTTGTTGTACCATATAGATTTCTTCGTCAAAAGTACCATTAAGGAAAGCCATTTTTATATACATCTGATGTAATTCCATGTCAAATTGTGCTACTATAGCTAGGATGACACGTATTGACACAAACTTTACAACAGGGGAGAATATCTCTTCAAAATCAATACCTTCCATTTGGGTATATCCTTTTGCAACTAATCGAGCCTTGTATCGATTAATCGATCCATCTACTTTCCTTTTTATTTTGAGAACCCACTTATTCCCAATAGCCCTTCAGCTCGGAGGAAGATCGACTAAATTACAAACTTGATTCTTTCTCATTGACTCAATTTCTTCATCCATTACAACTTTCCATTCTTTTCTAACTGAGCATCTCAAAACTTCCTCAGCTGTTCGAGGTTCCTCATCGTCAACTGGGCATCAATGCCTCATTCTCAATATCAAACCTTCTGCGAGTAATAATCTGACGACTACTTCTTCATAGGTTATACCGTTGAGAAACTGACTCATTCAATGGCAAATTACTCCTACTATGTTGACTAGATTCAGGCATCTCCTGATTTGTTGATAAAGGAACATTATCCTCCTCCTCTATCTCATCTAGAGGAATTGTTTTTATCAACTTCACCTCGTGTTGGGAACTCAATTTCAAGAAAAGTAACATCTCTTGATTCTATTTCAGAGGTGGTTCCATCTTATCACTCACCAATAAAAATATAACCCTTAGAAGTTTCAGAATACCTTATAAAGATACACTTCTTACCTCTGAGTCTTAATTTTTT
>JBBMJZ010000081.1:13256062-13266415 GCA_037833815.1 Zingiber zerumbet | reverse complement strand
AAATCATACACTAAGGTTAAACCTAATAATACCCAAACCACTTTGCATAAGGGAAGGAAAGTGAGTGAAAACCTAAGCATTAATCCCAAGAAAGGGAGACATATGCCTAGGATGGTGGGTAGGTCTAGAGATGTCCAAGGTGTACAAGTTGACTCTAGGGGTGAGAAATCTAGAGTTGAAAAATCAAACCTTGAAGTCAAGGCTTGAGGAGTTGGAGAAAGTCCTAGATAGGTTTATTATTGGACTTAGAGGACTTGACATGTGTTTGGGTAGTCAAAGACCCAAAAATGTCAAATTGGGTTCCTCTAAAACTAAAAGAAAGTCAAGTACTAAGTTGACACATGACATTGGTAAGAAAGGAGTGACTAAGGGAAAGGGAGTATCATCCAAGGCCAATGAGAAGAAATATGCAATGGGTTGTATATGATTATGGCAAAGCTGAGGTGTCCAAGGTTAAGGATAAGAAGAAATTAATTAAAGACAAGATGTCTAAGGTTAAGAAAGTCAAGTTTGTAGTTCAAGTGTCATCCGAGGTACATCGAAGTGGTATAGCGATAGTGAATGAGTCACCTAGGAAGGTAGCTAAGGATAAGAGATTTAGGGAGAGCTCAAAGAGTTTTTGAGACATATAGTAAATGGATCTTAAGCAGATCATGGTTAGGACTCAAGATGGGTCATCAAATATGCCAAAGAGGTTTAGAGACAAATTTGAGTTCCAAATCCAAGAAATTGACACAATTGGGTTGAGTTTCATGTATAGAAATATGAATTGAGTTCATATTACATGAAAATTAGATTTTGATATATAGATGTCATATAAACTAATGTTAGGGATGTATTATGATTTAGTATGGGTAGATACATCAAAAGGAAGCCAAAACTAAGACTTTAGGTCAAAGTTCAATTGAACAATTTAGCTAGTTTTGTATTTTATGTCAATCTTGGGATCCATGATTAATATATTTTTTTTAAGTAGACATTGGTAAAATAGACCTTTCCATAAAATTTAGAAATTTTTAGAGGTCTATGGAATTTCTAGTGCATTTCTGAAGTTGGGTCAGAAGGTTGATTTTTATTGAAATAGAATACCACTCGACTGGTACAAATACCAGTTGACTGGTAATAGTATTTTTTTAGTACAGAATATTTTTATAAGTTCATTTTGATTGGGTTCAGTAGACTAGGGAAAATGGCAGTCGACTGGCATAGTCTGAAACTATTTTCTAGCATTCGAAGTTGACCAAAAGGATGGTATACATATATATAATCTTATGGGGGAATTAATACATGATGTTTATGGGCGTTAGAGGTTAAAGAATCCAATAATTGTGATAGTATTGGAGCTCTTTTTGATTTATGGCAAAGGGGAGAAGTGTTAGATATAAGTGAGAAACTTAAAATACTTTTATAAGAAATCTTAACTCAAGAAGGAACTTATGTGAATGTGGAGTGACTGCTCATTTATTTGCAAAGGGGGAGAAGTTTGCCTTTGCAGGGGAGCTTAGGTGAAGGGGAAGCCTAAGATTAGGTTCCATGATTTATGCATGAGTAGATATGTATTTTTATTTACATTGTTATTGCATTTATGTTTTTCTAACTTAAACAAGTTGCTAAACATCAAAAAGGGAGAGATTATTAGAGCAATCTAGTGTGACCATAGGTTTTGATGTTTGAGCAAAGATTTAAGTTAGGTTTATTATTATATTTGATATGCATTGTGAGTGTGCAGGATACAGGTACAGCAAGGAGAGTCCAAGTGTGATTTGGCAATGAATGAAGTCCTCGAGGCACGGCCTTTTGGAAAAGGAAGACCCAACAATAATGACAAGGTTGATGGAAGCTCCAGAAGGCAAGGCGTGAAGGATGGGGAGGCGTCCAAGGGACGCGAGGCTAATGGAGGAGGCTAGAAGGCTAGGTCTAGGTTGTGTGGGTAAGGGCGAGTGCATGAGAGATTGTACCCAAGATAAAATCCTAGGTTTAGGGTTTACTGTAGCAGTTACTGTAGCACTTGACTAGTAGTGAACAAAATGCCTCTGTTCGTTCAACCCATGTGGAGCAATCAACTGGTATTTTCATCAATCGATTCGTATCGAGCCGTTGGCCTGTAACAACTAAATTTCACTTAGGACTAGTCGACTGGTATTTTTACCAATCGACTGGTGGCAGGAAAATAGCTTGATGTTTTCCTATTAAGCTTTATTTAATAGAACTCAAGGTACTTGGGTATTGTTGACGAAATAGAGGTGGTTAACCCTAATTAGTAGTCTTCCAAGCTCCTATGTGTGATCCGTGTATACATGATCAAGACTATGGCGAGGTTTCTCCACCCACAAGGAGATTGAGCTAGCCAGAGATTTTTTGAGGAGTCATCCACCGACGGATCGAGATCGTCCATCTTACGAATAGCCTGGAGTAGGAGCCCTAATTTCTAAACCACGTAAATGTCTTGTGTTACGGTTTGTTTTGGTTTATTGTCTTTCCTTATTATTTATATGGTTTAGCTTTCTTCTTGTTAGTTTGTATTTTATTTTCTGTTGCGTACTAACAAGTGTAGGAAGTGACAATTTGGGTGAAACACTATTCAACCCCCTCTAGCCGGCATCAAGGTCCCAACACTATTGATGGGATGCCTCCTATTTCAAACCATAAAAGAACTTCTTTAATCTACATACTAGGTGGTTTAAATCCTCATACTCAAAGTTCTCCGGTTACATCATATATATAAAATCACTAATGTCACTATTGAGGAATACAATCTTTATATCCATTTGGTGTAACTCTAAATCAAAATGAGCTACAAGTTTTATGATTATCCTAAGGGAGTCTTTTATCAAAATTGGTGAGAAAGTCTCCTTGTAATCAGTATCTTCCTTTTGTGTAAATCCCTTAGCAACAAGATGAGCCTTATACTTTACAACATTGTCATTTGTATCCTGCTAAATTTTAAATATTCATTTATAATCAATGAGTTTTATACTTTCAGGAAATTCAACAAGTTCTTAAATGTCATTGTCTGACATAGACTTCAACTTTTCTAACATGACGTTTATCCACCTTTTAGGGTTAGAGTAATGTTTGACCTTTTGAAAAGATACAGGATCATCTTCCAATCCTATGTCAAGTTCATACTCTTGGAAATAAATATAATCATAAGAAATCGTAGATCTCCTGTCTCTAGTGGCCTTAAAAGCACTTGTTCTTGAGGTGGTTGAGATACTTGCTCATCAATATGAGGAAATATCTCATTTTGAGTGGAAGGACCCTTTAACTGCATTAGAGATGACACGGGTATATCTTAATTTACAAGTCCCATTGGATGCATAATCCATAATATGCGGTCTGAAAACCATGCATACCACTATTAATTACATTAGTAGTGACCACAGGAGGATCACCCACAGTTTTCACCAAAGATCTCCCCAAGCTTTGTGCTGTTAGTGCAGGTTGCACTAATAGTCTGGTTTTGATGTATGACAAATATGTTAAAGTTAGATGGGTTATTTGTCTAACGCTTCTACCAAGTATGCAGCAGTTGACTGGTCTAAAGGACCTGACGCCAGGATGAAATCCAAGTAGGTCCATGGGGCCTGATAGCTGGTGGGCAATCCAGCTCGGTCCGCAAGACCCGATAGCTGGTGTGAAGTCCAGATAGGTCCGTGGGACCTGATATCTGGTGGGAAGTCTGGTTGGGTCCGCGAGACCTGACAATCGGTTGAAGTCTAGTTGGGTATATGAACCTGACAATTGGCGGGAAGACCTATGGTAAATAAATGTAACTAATTGGAGGAGAGATCCAGTAAGGACGGGTTCCCCGTTAAGGAAACTGTAGGCTTCGGTCCAACTTAGGTCTATTTGGGAAACCTAAGCTGAGATCTTGACTAGATCCTAGTCTCGGGGAAATATGATATAATTACTATTCATAATCTATTATGTTGTGCTAACTCTATTTTATAGGGTAAAATATATTTTTTTGATTGCCTGGACTAACCTTTTCTGGCATGTGGAAAGGCTGAAGAAAAGGGGTCCGGAAGCTCGGACCAGGTTCGCCTGGGCTCGGCCGTGGGCGCCCAGGTGATCCAAGCGCCTAGGCCCAAAAATTGATCCACAAGCTTACGTGGAGTGAATTGATTGACCGAGCCGCATGATCTAGACATCCAAAATGGACCTATTTAAAGGCCTTTAACCCGAAGCTTCAAAATGACAACTGCAATGAGTTTCTCTTCTGCTTGGTGCTCCGAAAAAACTCCTGTGACGCTGTGAAACTCCTCCGACAACTGACGATCAAGATTCGTTTCTTTTTTCGTTGTAGGTAACACTGTTTTATAGTTCTTATACTTGCAATTTGTAATCATTTTAAACTATTAGTGGATTTCCCAACGAAAGCACTCGACGAGTGCGGGCCTTGAAGTAGAAATAGTCGAAGGCTCCGAACCAAGTAAAAACTTGATCGTGTTAGCATTGCTTCTTAATCTTCCATTGTGTATATGTTTTAAATCGAAGTTTCGACGATCGCTATTCACCCCCTCCCCCTTGAAGCGTTCTTTCCGATCCTAGAAGTGCTCCTACTGTTCTCAATAAATTTGTTATTTCCCGTTTCGAAGAAGGATCTATTATAGGAATCATAAAATTTATAACCCCTAACTTCTTAAAGTAACTCACAAAATTATAGCTTTTAGTGTTTGAGTCCAGTTTCTTTTCATTAGGCCGATAAGGCCTAGCCGCAGATGGATAACCCTAGACGTGTAAATGCCTAAAACTAAGCTTCCTATCTATCCACATCTTGAATGAGATTTTAGTTATTATTTTATTAGGTACTCTATTAAGTAGATAAACTGCAATCTTAAATACTTCACCCCATAAAGATTCAGGTAAAGAAGTGGAAATCATCATGCTTCTTATCATATCTTATAGGGTACGATTATGACGCTTAGTTATACTATTCTGACTAAGAGTAACATACATGACATATTGAGATACAATCTTACACATAGTAAGATAATTCACAAAAGGTCATGGATGTTGTTCACCTGATCCATCATATTGACTTTAATATTCACCTCCATAATTAAATCTGACAACTTTTATTTTCTTACCTAGTTGATTTTTAGCTTTAACTTGAAATTTTTTAAACATATCCAAAGATTGCATCTTCTTATAAATAAGATACAAATAATCAAATCATGAGTAATTATTTATGAAGCTAATAAAATATGTATGTATGATCCAAGATGCCTTAAGGAATGAGCTACAAATGCCCGTATGTATTAGCTCCAAGACATTACTACATCGACTCGCTCCCTTATTTCTTTTGTTAGTTGTCTTCCCCTTAACACATTCAATACAAACATCAAAGTCTAACATGCCAAGGAAATCAAGAATTCCATATGACATTAACCTTTCTAAGGGTTGTCTTAATATATGTTCTAAACGCCTATGCTACAACATGAATGAATTCTCGTTAGTCAATTTGTGTTTAATACTTATACTATGCATAATCATATTGTCAACCGTAGGAGTTATGTTATTTAATTTATAAACTTATCAACCAAGGAACCATTGCCAACTAACACTAAATTAAGAAAATAATGAAAATTTCATTTCTACATGAACAAGAATAACCTAATTTGTCCAAACGAGAAATTCAAATTAAATTTCATCAAAAGGGTAGTACAATAAATGTATTTTCTAAATTTAGAAAGACATTAATTCCTAAACAAAGTGTAAAAACACCAATCAACTTTACTTTAGCCTTCTTTTCATTCCCTGTATAGATGCATCTTTCACCATCAAACAGAAGACGACTCATGAGATAACTCTTAATGTGAGACTTATGTGAGTAGCACCTATATCTATCCACCAAGTATCAGTAGATACAATAACCAAATTGACTTTTAAACTAACAAAGTTGAGAAATTTACTGTTCTTTACATTTTAGTTGGTGTATTTGGGATAGTCTTTCTTCTTGTAGAAGAAATACATGGACTCCTTATCCTATTTCTTGTACTCCTTATGACAAAAACTCCCAAAATCTACAGTTTGCTTTTCCTTTCCTTTATTGTTGATTTTTTTTCACTTTTTAATCGAATCTTTGAAACTAGATTCTAAGTGAGTACTTTCAGGTATCTCACGTCTCAGTCTCTCCTCTTCTTGCATGCACAAAGCTATAAGCTCATTTAATGTCAACTTTTTCTTTTGAGTATTTTTATAAGATATCTTAAAAGTAGTGAACTGTGTAGATAGAGATATCATGACAAAATGTACTGACATAGACTCAGACATTTCAAGTTTTAGTGCTTTAAGACTTGTGACACTATTGGACATCTTCATAATGTACTCCTTGATGTTTCCTTTGTCGTTAAACCATATAGTTACAAATTTCAAAAGAAGCGTGGTAGTCTCGACCATGTAGTTAGTGCTTTGCCATTAATTTGCTAATTGGTTAAGGAAACTCATAGTATCCTCTCCCTCAGTTATAGAGTCTTTAATTGGTGTTGGAATGGAAAGTCTCATGATACTTAGACTCATGCAGTTCGATTGCTCCCACTTTTCAAATTCAGCCCCCGCTCTATAATACTAACACTAGTTAGGGGTACGGGGCGATCATGTCTCAATACATAGTCTAAGTTCATACAGCCTAAGACTATGATAATGTACTCTTTCCATTCAGTAAAATTAGAAACAGTTAGTGTGGAAATGTTATTAATACTGATAATTACATATTGCATTGAAATTAAAGAGAGAAAATAATATAAACTCATTATTTAATTAAGGCCAAGAACATGTATAAATACATAGTAAGAAAACATAAGATTATGCATAAAAATAAAATTTAAATGTATATGAATAAGCTCTTTATGAGATATCAAATATAACATTGTATTTTAATCTATGGTCTAAAATATAATTTGTTAGCGATACTCTCTGATATAACTTAAACTTTAGTTGATCACACAATATGTCTTCCTTTGGACTGATCCATTATGTGCATAACATGACACTTTATATGAGTTATACAATTGTCCATATCTCACATCAACCTTAATCAGCCACGCAATATATCTTCCTTTGGCCCAATATATTTTGTGTAAGATCTGAATAAAATAAATTTTGTTCTAAAGTTATAAACTACCCTTAAACATATATCTGATATAAAAATGATTTTCTTTTGGACTAATTACTTTTAACATTAATATACGTCTAACAAATACAAGATATACTAAACCTACCTAATGTGTCTTTCTTTGGGTCGATACAATAGTTTAATTTAATAGCACATTGTGTAGATAGACTTAAGAAATTCCTTGGAACTTTAACCGAATAGATAAACACTTGATTTGCCTTAATAGTTTGACAATTAAGTATATCAATTGATTGATACCGTATGGTAATCGATTGGTATCACATGATTGATTATTTCAATTGATTTGAAATTCTACTGTATGTGACTTTACGATCATCAAGCGATTGATGATGAGTGCTAATCGATTGGTGCAAACCAATCAATCCCACTAATTGATCACAAACCCTCTATGTTTGACATCACACTCATCAATCGATCACCTTAATCAATTCAAGAGCCTTCTGTACTCGATTTTAGTCCATTAATCGATTGGTGAAAAATGTCAATCGATTGATGACTTCAATTGATTCGACTGATCAATTAAAAGACCTTCTACGTTCGACCCTTTAATCAGCAAGCAATCGATTGGTACTTAGCACTAATTGATTACTTGAAGCAATCAAACTAGATAATCGATTAAAATGGATTTGTCATGATTTTAGGATTATCAATCGATTAGCAAAATTGCCAATCAATTAGTAGCTTCAATCAATTGTGCTGATCGATTCTAAATTCTACTGAGTCCAACCTTAAGATCACCCATTGATTGGTGAAATTTCCAATCGATTAGTGACGATAGTCGAACCGGTAGTCGATTAAAAATCGATCTCATAGTCGATCCCATTGAGCCAAGCGATTGCCAAATCAATACAATCGATAAGGGCCAACTGATCGATCAAGTCAATCGATTTTGGATATTTCTATTTGCAAACTTAGGATTGGTAATCGATTACCCGACTAATCCAATCGATTGAGCCATCGTGATTTGATCTAAAAACAAATCAAATGTGGCGGTTCTTCTTAAAGACAATGGCAATTCACCACTGTTCTTCATGTTTTTCGTGAAAATCATGGAAAACTAAGGCAACGCTTGGTTTATAAGTTTTCCATTTCCATTTTCTGAAAAAAGGGAAAACATTGTTTAGTTGACAATTTCCACATCTATTTTTTTAGAAAAAGATATGTCATTCTATGGAAAAATAGAGAATGTCTAAAATTCATTTTCTAAGAAAAGGAAAAATGTGTCTTTTTCAGAAAACGAAAATAGAAACCAAAGAAACCAAATGATCCCTTAGAAGCTCAAGCCTTTCCTAGGTTTTCATTTTACAGAAGTTCTACAATTAAATACTAGGAGAACCTAATCTAGTATGTAAAACATATATCAACAAAAAAGCATAACTTTATTGTCATAGATTATGATGAAACAACATGACTCTAGTACCAATTGATAGAAATCTTAAATCCTAAGCATCATGAATTCTAAGAAAACAAAATAAGAATTCTAAATAGGGAATACAATAAACCCTAAGCAAGGATCTAGTTTCATTGACAAAATATGGCACAAGGATTAAAATGCAGGAATGACAAAGAAACCTAATTGCAGTGGAAGAGTCATTGTTGTGTAAAGCATTGTCCTTCTCAGAGTGTCGACATCCCGTGGAAGAAGAAGAAGCAAAGGGTGGTCTTCTAAAGGAGAAAGGTTGACGATGCCAAAAACCCTTGTCAATGGGAAATGAGGAGTCTGTCAAGATTCCCTAATCCAACGGGAACTTCTCCCTTATGTAGGAATATGATCCGTTATCAATCCATAGATAATAATGGATCAGGCTAAAGATTTTTACATATTTAACCCATATCCAATAATCTGAAACCCAATAACCTCAAGTTTAGTAATTTAAACGGGTTCGTTTCATATTCATATATACAACTTACATTAAGCCCACTTTAAATAGATTAAATTCAACAATTATAACATAGACATTTCAACTCTAATCACACACTAATATACCGTGTTATAATAGTTATAGTTAATAGTTACTACAATAAATATTTCATCTCTGATCAATACTAGTTGATATTATGCTATAGCAACATTTCAACTTTGATCAATAATAATAACATTCTATTTTACGGAAATAGGTACATATGTATAAAAACTGATTTGAAAGGTAAAACTCTCAAACCGCATGACAAATCATACAAACATCACGAGTTTAATCCTCAACAGTAGAGGTAAACTCACCAAACAGCCACTCAAAACACCACATGAGCACAACACACTCAATATGATGCATTCACACTTGCATTCAATCAAACGCAATCCACTCATCACATTACATGTTCTTAATCTCACGTTAAGACTTTGCATTCACACTCAACCCAAAAAAAGCTCATGCAACATACAAAACACAGCCATGCATGCACGGATAAAGAAGCCAAGCCAATCCTTGCACGGATCAAGAAGCGTCGCCAAGCCAAACACCGTGTATTTGTCAAGCCAACCTTGCACGAATGCTATCCAAGTCACAAGCAAATGTGGACAGTGATCCAATGAAGCCAACGTCAGCACGGACATCAAGCACAGTGAGTTCGGACATCAAGCACAGTGAGATTCAAAACAGCAACATCAGCATTGGAGGTTCTGTTATCTTCATGATCTGTCAACATAACACCTTCAAATGTCATCCAACAACAGCTTACAAACTGCAAATGAAGTGCTCTAAGTAGGTTTCAAGTCCACAAACCGGTGGGTATATATTTGGACCTTCCGAAATAGCTAATCCACGTCCGGTGCAATTCCTTGGTACCGACATCTATTTCTAGCTTCCCATATATAATAGATTAAGCTAGAGATGACTAGATGCTGGACCTTTCTCTTCTAACACCACCCTTAATGTCTATAAAAAACTTGATGCAACTCCTCAAAGGATTTGAAGTTGTGCTTGATCTCCAACCATCTTCTCACCTTGCACCAAAGTTCACAAGCCACCGGGCATTCAAAGAAGAGATGTTGATTTGATTCTTCTTGTTGTTGGCATATGACACAATACTTGTTTGGCTCATACTCCATTCTATCCTTGGTCCTCAACCTCCCATGAGCTAGCATCCATAATGTGAAGTGATGCTTTGGCATGATTTCCGATTTCCACACCATAGCCATGCAACTTCCGACTCCCTTGGCATGAAGAAATTATATGCATGTTTAACTCCATTTTGTACCCCAACAAACCACT
>JBBMJZ010000081.1:13236041-13255962 GCA_037833815.1 Zingiber zerumbet | reverse complement strand
TGGAAGCAACAAAATGCTAAGGCAGAATTTGTTTTGAAGAGAACCATTTCTCATGGAATATTTGAGCATGTAATCAGATGTGAGTCTGCCCATGAAATTTGGTAAACTCTCAATCGGTTGTTCAATAAAAGGAATGAGGCTCGATTGCAAATGCTCGAAAACAAGTTGGCGGCTACAAAGTAAGATGGTATCTCTATTTCTGAATATTTTCTCAAAGTAAAAAATTTATGTTTAGAAATTTCTCTTCTAAATCCTGAAGAACGAATCTCAGAAGCAAGAAAGAAGTGATATATTATTCGTGGTCTTCAGCCTGAGTATACTCCATTTATCACTTCAATTCAAGGATGGGCTCAACAACCATCACTAGAAGAACTTGACAATCTTCTCTCATCACAATAATTGTTGGCCAAACAAATGACTACAATGAATATTAAGGAGGAGTCAAAGAGTGCCTTGTTTGTTAAAAAAGGGAATTTTTATAAAAGAAAAAGTAAGATAGAAGAAGGTACTCCAGATCATTCAAATGCATCTAAGAAGACGTTCAAATGTTACAGGTGCGACAAGCTTGGTCATATTAGAAAGGATTGTCGAGTTAAATTGAAATAAAAAAACTATGCAAATTTGGCCGATGGGGCCAAAAAATCTGAAAAAAGATGATTGGAAGAATTGTTTCCTTACTGATATTGTTGATTCTCAATGGAAAACATGCTTAATAGCAGAAGGAATTTTTCACACAAAGCATCCACCCAAAAATGAATGGATTGTAGATTCTGGTTGTGGTCATCATCTTACCGGAGATGAATCAACTTTTTCATGTTCTCAGTTACATGATAGTGGCAGGGGTATTATCACTGTTGATAATACAATTCATAAAATTTAGAAAGAAGGCACCGTTGTTATTGACTACAATCATGGAGAATCAATCACACTCAAAAGTGTATATCATGTGCCGGGGATACAAAAGAATCTTTTTTTTGTTGCAAATGCGGTGGATGCTGGAAACTTTGTGCTCTTCGGACCACGAGATGTGAAGTTTCTTCAGAACATCAAAGAAATTAAAGCCGACGTTGTTCATACTTGTACACGTGTGAATGATTTATTTGTTCTATCTACATCAAATTCATACACTGATAAGATGAGTAGCAATGATACTACCTCTTTGTGGCATGCAAGACTTGGTCATCTAAACATGGCAAAGTTAAAGGCTATGGTTCAGAAGAAATTAGTTGACGGTCTACTTGATTTATCAAAGTTTGAGAATGAAATAATTTGCGAAGGTTGTCAGTTTGGAAAGGTACATAGACTTCCTTTTGAGAGCTCAAATTCACGATGCATCGCTCCTTTGGAACGAATCCATAGTGATTTGATGGGTCCTACTCGAACCGCTTCTTATTTTGTATCTAACTATATGTTGCTGTTTGTGGATGATTATACACGGTTCACATAGGTTTATTTTGTGAAACACAAATCAGAGGTATTTTCAAGATTTATTGAATTCAAGGAAATTGTGGAAGGGGAACTGTGTAGAAAAATCAAGATTTTACGGACAGAAAATGGAGGGGAATTCTGTTCGAATGAATTTTTCTCATTTTGCCAAAATAATGACATTAAAAGAGAAATGTCTTGTTCGGAGACACCACAGCAAAATGGTGTGGCTGAGCGAAAAATTAGATATCTTGTGGAGACCTGCAAATGTTGGTTGCATGCGAAGAATTTGCCCAAAGCATCGTGGGCAGAGGGCATGAAATGTGCAACTAATGTGATTAATTGGGTGCCGCTTAGTCCGACCAATAATAAGACACCTTATGAATTACTCTTTGGTGTTAAACTAAATGTGAAGTATCTTCGAGTCTTTGGTTCAATCTGCTATGTTCATGTGTCTGATTCTTAAAAGAGTAAGTTGGATGCTAAGACAATTAAATGCCTTTTCGTCGGTTATGATGAACAAAGAAAGGGTTGCGGTGTATGGATCCTACATCTAATAAATGTGTTATGTCTCGTGATGTTATCTTTGATGAGATCTCTTCTCATGATTCTAAATATGCCTATAAGGAAGAAAATGATACAATAACTTTGTCATTGTCCAATTTCTTAGAAGATTTGTCTGAAGAAAATCAAGGAGAAAGGGAGAGCTTGTGTTCTATCCAAAATGATGGTTCTCAAGAGGAGACAATCAGCCAACGCCTAAGACAAAATGTTGTGCGACCGTCTTGTTATAGAGATGATAATTTTGTCACAAATTTTTCTTGCTTCTTTGCAAATTCTATTGATGATGAAGAACCTTCTTCTTATGATGAAGCTAAAGGAGTGAAAGAATGGGAAGCTGCTATGAAGGAAGAAATGGATGCCCTGTAAAAAAATCAAACATGGAACTTGGTTCCAAAACCTCCTGAAGTGCAACCTATTTCGTGCAAATGGGTCTTTCGAATAAAAAGGAAGGATGACGGGAGTATAAATTGATTCAAAGCAAGGCCAGTAGCTCGAGGTTTCTCTCAAAAATACAGGGAAGATTATGAAGAAACATTTAGTCCCGTGGCAAAGATGACTTCAGTACGTACCGTTCTAGCATTATCAGCTAGCCATGGTTGGAAATTGTGGCAGTTGGACGTTAAAAATGCTTTCTTATATGAAAAGCTTGATAGACATATTTATATGGAACAACCGCTTGGATTTGTGTCCAAGTATCATCCAGATTTTGTGTGTAAGTTGAAAAAGGCCCTCTATGGATTAAAGCAAGCTCCACGAGCATGGTATGGAAAAATTACAGAATATTTAAGATTCTGCGGTTACGCAACTTCTGAAGCGGAGTCTATTTATCAAAAAACATCAAGGACTTATGGTGGTCATTCTATTGTATGTGGACGACATAATTCTAATGAGCAGCAATTATGCAGAGGTCACTAGCCTTCGAGAAGAACTTTCGTTGCATTTTGATATGAAAAACTAGGGGAGCTCACTAATTTTCTTGGGCTGCAAATTGAAAATCTAGATAAGGAAATTTTTGTGTCTTAGTTGAGCTATGCTAAACGACTCGTTAAGAAGTTCGGTTTGATTGATGGGAAGAAGCGTTCTACACCACTTGATGTGAGCGCAAGATTTCGTCGTGACGAAGGAACGTGTTTGTCGGGCCCTCATCCCTTTCGTGCACTTGTGGGAAGTCTTATTTATTTGACAATAACAAGGTCGGATATTGCTTTCTCTGTTGGTGTGGTCAGCCGATATATGCAAGAACCAAAAAAGCCACACTTTGAAGAGGCAAAGAAGATCTTAAAGTATGTTAATTCCACTCTTAACATGGGCTTATTTTATGAGAAGAATGTAGAGTTTTCCTTGCAAGGATTCAAATGCTGATTTTGGTGGAGACTTGGATGTTCGGAGATCAACTTTTGGTTTTATATTTCTATGTGGAGCTACAGGTCACAGGTGTATCGTGGTACTGTAGCAAAAAGCAAGGTTCAGTATCTCTATCCACCACTGAAGCAGAGTACAAAGTCTCTGCTCATGCTGCTCAAGAGTGTATGTGGCTTCGTAGATTCTTTGAGAATCTGCACGTGCCCATTGATCAACCCATTCCTATTCACGGAGATAATCTGAGTGCAATCAAGCTTACATCTAATCCTATCTTCCACGCGAGGACAAAACATATTGAACTTAAGCATCATTTCATTTGTGAGAAAGTGCTCAATGAGATTATTGATATGGTTGCAGTTAAAAGTGAAGACAATATTGCCGATATTTTTACAAAATCACTTCCAAAGGGTGCATTCAAAGATCTACGATCAAAGCTCGGATTAGTTCTAAGAACATCACTTTAAGGGGAAGGGGGAGTGTTGAATTATAAAGTGATATTTCTAGAAGACTAAATTAATCTACTGCTTGGTTTCAAGAAATGTTATTGGGTCGTACTTTTTAGGTGTTGTTTTAATGCGTTGTTGTTTTTCAAGAAGATTTACTTCTAATTAGTTAATAGGTGTGAGTCTTTAAATACCTTTGCAATGGTTGTCAAAATTATCTTCTAGTGTTTTATATTTTTCTGTAATTCCTTGAAGTTTCTTCCTATCAAGAGAGTTTCCTTCACGGTTAGTCACTTCGATATTTTTAGAGTATCGGAAGTTTCATCTGGTCTGGTTTTCTTTACCGTTATTTTTCCAACAGCCTTTGGAAATTTCAATTGTGGGGTTATAGATTGGACGCCAAATTTAAAGACTTAAATGCTCCGAAGGCTGCGAGCCTGCGAAGGTATTGTCATATCTTGATTCTACATTAAAGCTTAACACTTCTTAGGAATGCTGGATGATCGCGTCCGAGATCAAAGGATGAGTCAACTCTTTGATGTTTTTTGTAGCCGAGCCCTCTCAATAGGTCGGATGCGCATCAGGTCGGCTGTTTTCAGATCAGCTTCTGTCGGGTCAGTTTCTGTCGGGTCGGATTTTGTCAAATTTAGCGATTATCGGATCGACAATGGTCAGACCGATCTTTGCAAGGACATTAGCAAAGGCTCTTGATGACACAATTGAAAAGACTAAAAGAGTGGTTAGAAGGGAGGTCAAAGTGTATCAGATCCTCCTACGCTCAAATTAAAGAGTTGTGATATGCTCAATGAAAACATCTTAATGAAAAGTTCAAGGATAGATATATACATTCATGGCCCACCATTTTATTTTTTGTGGGTCCATCATTTTATGTGTCTATCGTTGAGTTTTTCATTGAGAGTTTTTCATTGAGTAAATTATTTTTCCAAATTAAAATCTAGAGAAAACGGACGATAGTAACGAAGTGAAAGTTCTAAAAATGTCAATCTCACCGTGTCCCCATCAGCGCTGCCTCCATTACCTTATATAGGGAGCAAAAAGATATAAAGGATTCCCAAAAGTTGCCTTCTTTTTTTCTTCATTAAAGGGTGAGACCTTTCTGTAATTGACGCTATTATAATTGTCGTGTCCCTTCACACTATTGTGACTTTTCTGGATGGTCGGGCTTAACTCAGATGTGACTTGGGTTGAGCTCCACCCTGAGTCGGCTGACTTAACTCGAGTTCAATCATGAGTTGTCTGACTCAATCAGAGTGCATTGTCAAGCCCTAAGCCTGGTTGACTGGGACTAAACTCAGAAGAAATGGTCTGACTAGACTTGAGTTTGTCTCGAACTGATCCAAATCCATGTTGATTGGGTCCTGAGCCTGCCACGTGACCCCTGATATCTCCGTCTCATCGCTGCATACATATTTACATAAACTTGAAATAGCTTAAAGGAAACTTGTTCCTTAGGCCTTGTAGCTTTCAGATGGCTTTGGTTAGTGCTTTATCATCTTTGATGATCTTCTCATTTTATAAAAGATTAACAATGCTTGTATCATAAAATCTTTGAGGAACTCTAAAACATTCAGCAGCTTCTTCACTGGATTCACAAGTAGACCTGAGGGCTAAGTTTCTCTTTTGAGTCGTGTCCACCTTCGATCCGGTGAGGATCCATATGATAGGAGGATGACCTTCTGATTATGCCTGGAGATCTTATTCAGGGCATGCTTTTGGGTATTGGTTTCCATCTGGGATTAGGATTAATAACACTGGCTTGTGAAGATAATTGACGTCTTTTCAACGATTTGTACTCATCATGCATTGGATTTGAACAGGGTTTACAAGTAACATTTTTGTTTTTAAGATCATATCACTTTTATAGCTTTGCAAGGCCCAATCTGATGATAGATAGCTACTTGCTGCCACATTTTTTTTGCAATAGTTGCATCACCCATGCCATTCAGGTACACAATGGAAATGCCGGACCTATGGCAAGACAAGAAGGAAAATTGGGAGAAAAAAATAAGAAGAGAATCCGAAGAATATTAAAGAGAAAATTCACTGAGTATTTATATAGACTCTAGATCCTAATATAAAAAGGAAATTTTAAAATATAAATCTCAATTTTAATCTTATAGCAAAAGAAAAAGTAAAAATATCTGAGCTCACATTTGAGGCCAAAGGCAAAGCAAACAATAATTTGACAGGAAATTCGTTTATCCCCTTTCCATGTCCTCTTACGAGCAAATTTTAGCCACATGAAACCATACCAAAATCTCACATCCAGTCAGTTGCCATACATGTTAGATTAGAGATTCACAGTGACAGGCCTACTCTTTCAACCCCTTGTGCCGTGTTCAATTTATTATGTTCTTAATCAATTTATAAAGAAAAACAAACATCGAGCTAATTTAGACATGATGACGTTGACAAATCCAATGATGAAATTAAACGTAAATCATCAATCCAGGACTGCAGTCACTACGCTAACACAGCGGACTAACCTCGAACACCTTCCGTGCATCCTTGAACTTCAGAACGGAGCAGCAGAGCTTCATGAGGAAGGAGGAATGGCCTTGACGTCCATCTTGTAGGGCTCCCAAAAGGGCACCTTCGTGCTGAAGAACCTGCCCACGACCACCTCGTCCAGGAGTCGGATGGCCTCCGGCGACTTGATGCACCTTGGCGTCTTGTACTGGTTAACCGACGACCCCCGCGAGACGCAGTAGTCCATGAGCACGTCGAACGCGCCGGTGCGGACCACCCTGATCTCCAGCGGCCCGATGGAGAGGTCCCGGTTCCGACACCGCCGGTAGACAGCGTCGAGGCAGGACTCGACGGCGGAGCAGCAGTCCTCCATGACGGCCCGATCAAGTGCCAGGCCGCCGTCGTCGTCGCCGCTGGCGGCCGTGGCCTTCAGTTCCCAGAAGAGGACGTAGTGTCCGGGGATGGAGGCGGTGTCGGCGTAGCTGGTGTACTCCGTCAGCAGCCACCCGAGCGGCTCGAGCAGGAGCTTGGCACGCGTCACCGCCCGGAGGAGGTCCTCCTCGTTGGTCTTGTCGGTGTCGACGCTGAGCACCACGTTGCGCCGGTGCACGAACCGGAACTGCGGCGCCGCGTTGTGGAAGCCGGTCACCATGAGAATGTCGCCCACCCTGTACCTGTACAAACCTGCAACACCCGTACATATTAAACAACAATTAGTCAAACACTGTAGGAAAAGGTGATTAGCTCACCTAGCGCTTCCGTCAAACAGTTCTTAGGTCAATATGACTACTAGCCAAGATTTAATTCTACAGTCTGTGAAGTAAATCACAGATCAGCAATGACTAATGCATAGAGGCTAATTAGGATAACCACTAGTCCATCCCCAAGACAATAATTAGTCAAACATGACCACGTAATTAATTCAATAATTGTTTCCTTTATCTTTACATATAATGTATCTCACTATTGCGATTCAGATAGGAACTACATCAAATTATGAAGAGAGGATTAAACGTATGTAGGCGTATATATAATAAATGGCTCATCCAACATTTATCTGTTGGACAAAACAAGTGGACCATAATCTAGAAAAAGCTCACGACAAACTAAAGCAGAAGTAGATTAAGATCTCGTTAATTAGATTCCAGTAGATACACTTGTACTTTTCTTGTTAGCCATAATCTGCAAAAATGGTCACCCCTAGCCTCTCCTAGAAAAAATGGAGAGGCTAATCTAATTTTCAGACAAAAAAATGGAGGAGAAAAACTGGAAGCGGAGAGGACAAAGAAAATGCAATGATCAAATAGGCTAAACAGTTAGCTGCCAAAGTCTAGGAGCAAGAGATGATCTATTATCAATTATTGACAAATAAACTAGTACTTGATCTGCTACGGTGATTGTGAATCTTGCATGGTCAATGATCTGTTCCAATCGCCAGCTGTTTAGCTCTCTAAACAATTTTAAATTGGATATGATGAAGAGACAGAAAACCTTCTATAAATGGATAGCTAGGTATCTCGACATAAAGTCAGGATCGATTGTTTGATCACATTGTTTATGTTTAATTTGGACATGCAGGATCTAATCAACGAGCTGTTGGAGAGGGGAAAATAATGGAGGGGATCGCATGTGTCCGTCATTTGACGAACAAGGAGACTAATGGAGTCATGTGGGTGCAAGCCTAAGGAAAGCGAAATCTCACCTGTGAACGTGGTGACAACGAGCTCGTAGTAGCGGCCGACCTCGACGTCCACGAGATCCACCACCTTGAGATCGCCGGTGCAGTCGGCGGCGCACTCGTAGGTCCGGTCGTCGTCGACCTGCATAAACTCGAAGTAGGCCATATTGGGGAGGAGGGTGTAGGATACGTCTGCCGGGCGGTCAAGTGGCCGGAGGTTGATGCCGAGGTAGCATTCGGAGGATCCGTACATGGTAGACACAAGCGGGAGGCCGCCGCCGTAGAACTCCAGAAGTGGGATGTACTGCGCCATGGAGCCGGTGACGATGACGTCGACGTACTTGGTCCGTGGCCAGAGCCGCCTCACGATGCCTCCCCATGACTCCGGCCGGCCGCACTCCGCCTCGATAAGGTCGGCAAGCGCAGGGTCCGGCCGCAAGAGCACGCGGCTAACGGCCTCGCGGCATGGCCCGTCGGGGATCCAGTCGCTGACCCGGCCGGAGCGGATGTTGGCGCAGAGTTCGGCCCAGTGGTCCTCCAGGAACTTGAGGGCGCGGAGAAAGGCGGAGGCGAAGACGGCGCCGACGCGGAGCACCTCCGTGCGCTGGACCAGGCCGCAGAGCAGCTGGCAGAACATGCTCTGTTTCGCGTCGGAACAAAGGATGACCTCGTCGGGGCTCGTGTACACATTATATCTATTGAACGGTCGGTTCCGGAAGTGGCCGCTCTTGTAGTAACTAGTCAGCACAGGCCTCGCCGGAAGCCCTGACGGCGTGCTGATCTCCGGCTTCACGAATAGCAGGTACATGCTCTTCCCCTCCTCCAGCCCCTCCACGTACCTGATCACCTCAAACTCCACTGTTACATTAATTATCCAAATCAAACAAAGAGTTGTTCCTTATAATCTCACCGGTTCATGACGGGGATCAAGATATTGTAGAAGAAGGTTTTCCGGTCGAGTTCCTCCGCCGTCGACGGCATCATCTTCGGCTGCCCGCCTGAAGTCCCAGAACTAGCAGAATTTTCAACACAACATTAGCGTGCATGAAACAAATTAAGTAGCTAGCTAACCGTCAAGCTTGCTTACCTCGTCAGGAGCTCTAAGATGGGTTCTGTGGAGATGATCTGAGAAGGCTCTCCATTGGCAAGACGATCTATGTAAGGCTTAACTTGATCGTAATCGACGACGGGGACCTCCTCCTTGAAGTGATCTAGGCGGCTCCGGCCATGGAGGAAGCCATGTAGGTACTCAGTCCCGGAATTCCTCTCCAAGATCTCCTGCAGCACCTCCTCCTGTATCCTGCCGGCATTCGTGGTGAGCTCTTCGATGAGCCGCATGCTGCCTTCCAAGTCATTGGGATCGCAACTGAGCACCACCATCTTGGGAATTAAAAAGCCAAAAGGTGGAGAGCAATCAAGAGCGACGAAACGAGGAGGAATTCAGCTCAAGTAGAGGACAGTAACCATGGCGTTAAGGTGAGGAAGACCACAGATGTGGGCATGATATATATAAACACACTCTCTCTCACTCTTTCTCTCTCAGTCACTCATCAGACATGTTTGTGGAGTTGGGTTTCTACTCCTCAGTAGCTTCTGAGGCGAGGGAGAGAAGGAATAAACAAGCGTAAATTGAGTTGGAATTTTCGGAATTGGTGCACTTGCAACAGATTTATTGGAAAGGGCATTATATGTTGGGGGAAGAAGAGGTTGTGAAGGTCCTACAACACGTGCTCATGCCTGGAAGCTTGTGATTAGATGCACTTCTGTTGGGTCAAACTCATTGAGAATTCTGTTTTTGGTCACACACAATGTGTGCACATCGAAAATACAATGTTCTCTTGCAATTAACAAGTGAATTAGGCAAGCAGGCAGGGTGCCCATATATTTTTAGCTCAGTGAGCAGGATCCTTGGGTGACCTCACAGTGTTGTGTCTCAGATCAAAACAAGTACCAAATCAAGTTTGAGGACGGACTTTGGCAGGCTGTTTTGAACAGGCTGTCCACGGGGAAGGCAGCTTGGAAGGTTTCAGCATTTGGAATGTACTGAGAATCCTGTGGCCATGGGGTTGTTGAGATATGCACTTCTTGTCCTAATTTTTGACCTCTCCACGTGAATAAAACTTCAATATTGTTACTGTTTTACCATCATAAACTAATGTTCCATTCTCCTATTTGGGACACAAAAGAAGAAGACCATAGTGGAAGTGTGTCCTAAACACGGTTTGAGGACTTTGGCAAGTTGTTTTGAACTGCAGGATGTCCGCAGGGAAAGCAGCTTGGAAGGTTTCAGCATTTGGAATGTACTGAGAAACTTGTGGCCAAGGGGTTGTTGAGATAGGCACTTCCTGTCCAATTGATTTAGTCCTGATTTTTGCACTCGCCACATGAATAAAACTCCAATATTGTTTCTGTTTTACCATCATAGACTAATGTTTCATTCTCCTGTTTGGGACACAAAAAGAAGGCCATACTCGAAGTGTGTCATTTAGAGAGCATTATTGACTTCCAAACTAAGATTTGGAAGGACAAGATACATCCAAATTAAGCTTGATTAAGAATTAGACTTAAAAGGGTAAAAATAAAGAAGGCATCTTTGTTTTTTTTTCTTCTAAATCATCAAATGAAAGCTCCACTCAACTTTTATTTTTTTACCAAAAGGGTATCCCACCTAACTTTTCAGTCGTATACAATTACTTAATTACCCTATAGTATTGTTCAATAATATTATCTCCCGTCTAATTTCTGAACCGGTCAGACGTGTTATAGCAGCCATGAAATCATATTTGCTCTATACGTTATAGTAGTTATCAAACTGTAACTGCTACAACATAAATATTAGGTGAGCGAGTTGAATCTATATTGTAGTACCTATGATTTTATAGCTGCTACGACATGAATGTTATGTGAGCAAGCCGAATACGTGTTGTAGCAACTACAACGTGAATTCTTATCATTCACGTTGTAGCAGCTACGAATCCGTAATTACTATAACATGAATTCCTACCCACGTTGAATAAATTAAGTATATATTATAGTAGCTACGAAATCATAGTTACTATAAATATGTAGCAGCTACGATTTAACTGCTATAACATGAATTTATACCAACATTAAACAAATTATGTATTATAATAACTATGAAATCGTAACTGCTATAATATGTAGCAGTTATCAAACCATAGCTGCTATAGTATGTCCGACCGACTCAAGATTTAAGCAGAAGATTTTGACGGGAGATAATAATCTCAAATAGTATTAGAGGACAATTGATAATTATACACGGTTGAACATGAGGGTGAGACGCTATTTTTATAAAAAAAAAATTAAAATGGGATGATTAAAAAAAACAAGTGTCCTTTTCACTTTTGCCCTAAAATTAATTATGCAGAATATTCCGGACTAACTGACCTTAATTATGTCAATAAGACAAAGGAACGTAGTGCAAAATCTGAAGAAAGGATCACTTACAATCACTATATAAATATAGAATATCAAATGGAATTCTTAACTTGTATCTTAACGTGTAGTTTAAGTTGTTATCTTACTGCATTTTTTTTCATGAAAAGGTCTACTGCATATTTAATCACCAATTTTCCTTTTTGTTCATTGTATTTTGAAAGAAAGAGGGTTCAGCTGAGAAAATGTAGGTAATAGAATTATATGCTTACATCAACAAAACCGGGATCTGTAATAAACGATCTGGGTGTTTGTCTTTTAGGAGGGCACAGGATCCTTGAAAAGGGCAGGAGATGAGCAGGAAAAAAGGGAGGGAGAGAAATGCTGTAGAGCTACAAGGATATGCCTTGACTCCACCTACACTCTTTGGGCCTAATTAATCACGCCATACCTATCCAAACTATTCAACTATTATCTTAATTATATTAGTCTCCAAATGCATGTGCTTGTGAGATTTATATATGACTATCTTTTGCATGGGCAAATGATGCAGCCATGCAATATGATGATTACTGAAACAAGCAAGTAATCTTTAACTAAAATCAAGAACAAAGATGACACTCGAGTTAGCTGTGATTGTTGCCTCGCTGCCGGCTAAGTCCGCAAGAAAAGTGCAGAAGATTTATAATACCTATTTTGTCCCAGGCCTCAAAACATTTCCCTATCATATGCAAAAGACGATTTGCTTATCCCAGTATCATCGTCAATCCATTTGTAAGTTAACACAGAGAAAGTAAATTAGGGATAATTACTAACCATTAGTGCAAATTGCTACGAAATGGGGGAGGACATGCTCGAATACGTCAAGTTTCGACTTCAAGACGTCATGTGGTAATACCCCATACGTCAAAACATTTCCCTATCACATATTATGAGCAAGAGACAACAAAGCTACCTCCAAGTGCAATTATGACAAAGTACAAGATGAACTACCAAGAAAAAGTATGTCAAAGATCCCCAAAGGAAAAAGTCTGTGTATCAGGCAAAGTACAAGAATCTAGAGGTCCTCCCTTCTCGTAGAATATTGTTCAAGATGAACTACCAAGATATTTTCAAGTACTGCAAATTGGAGAGTATAATGACGCAACTGATCCCAAGGATCACATATGCAAATTCAAGTATTCTTTTTTACTGCATCAATATACAGATGAGGTCAAATGTTGGGTTTTTCTGACAATTCTATTGGGTTTAGCACAAAGATGGTTTAATCACCTTCCAACATCTTCCATTCGGTCTTCCAAAGAATTTAAAGTGGTGTTCATGCATCATTTTGCACTAGTCGGAGATATCAAAAGACTCTGCATAATTTGTTTGCCCTAAAAAAAACCTAAAGAACCATTAAAGGAGTAGCTACAGAGGTTTAATCGGGTAACCATGGATGCACCTTTGGTTACTCCTGGGGTACAAGTCAGTGCATTCTCACATAGCTTAATCGACAAGGATTTCTTTTAATCCTTGGTGAAAAAGCTCTCAGTTGACTTCGACGGATTACAAGCTCAAGCATTGAAATACATCCAAATGGAAGAAGCCTAGTCGGTAAAAAGGAAAGAGACGTTAAACCCTGCCTCTGTGTTTGTGTAGTTGGATCAGAAGGCTCTCCTTCCCCCTTTGGGAATCGGGATTTCACAAATTAGAGAGGGGAAAAAGCGGTGTAAACTTTGGAAGTTGCCCTGACTCCTACTTCGGGGTCAAGTCGGGAATTTATAGTAGAACCCTATTGTGACTTTTATCAATCGAATACTTACTACACTTGAAAATGCCAATAATATGTCAGGAAACCATGATTGGTAGTTGATTAGAGAAAAGCTGGACATAGTCAATTGACCAAAAGATTTTCTAAAACTTATCATCATCGTCATAACACTAGACAGGAGGCAAACACTGTGATCTCATTCTCTTGAGCAGCCTCGCGTCATCTCTCGACCTCAATAGGAATTGGATCAAGAGAAAGACAAGGATAGGAAGGGCAAAGGAAAAAGAAATTGATCCTCTAAGAATGATTAATATGATTTCTGGAGGTCTAACAGATAGTGATTCTATTGGTGTACTCGATCTAGGATTGATTGGTACGATCATGGTTATGATGTGTGTATCAAAGAGTCTAAGTTAGCCTTTTATATATATTTGATATGTGTTTGAGTCATGCAGGACTTGTTGAAACACATGAAGAACTTGGTGCAGCCAAGTTTGGGAAGCTCATCCTAGGACTTAGATCCTTAAGTCGGTGAAGGATGGTGTGGAAGACATCTGAGGGACCGCCAACGAGAAACGGAGAGAAGCCGAGGGAAGCGGACTTCAAGGAAACGCAAAAGGTGCATGGAGAGGAGTCGCGGGCTCGGGTGCATCTAAGGGATGAAGACCGAAGAAGAGGGATTCAAGCGCGACTCCGGAAAGGATGAGTGTGAGTGAATATAAGGTACCAGTCGACTGGTGCTAGGACCAGTCGACTGTCCAAATTCACGAAAGCACAATATGATTTTGTGCTCGACGGTCGCAAAGAACAGTTGACTGGTAGATAGTCATTAGCAGGATCGTGGATTCTACGAAGTGTCGTTGGTCATGTCCAACGGCTACACCAGTCGATTGGTGCATGGACTAGTCGATTGGTGCTGAGATGAGTTGAATTCTTGTTCAACTCTCTCCTCTTATATAAGGGGAGCTTTGGGGCATGAAGGAGGTTACTGGTTGTGATTGAATACTCCTAAGTCTTTACCCAAAGCTCCCAAAAACCTACACTCTTCTTCCAAAGCCTAATCTTCATCTTGTAAAAGAAGAAGAGTGACTTGTGAGAGGTTTGCTCCACCGAGAAGGAGAAAGCTCTAGTTGGATATTGTCGTGGACTAATCCACAGAAGGATTAAGGGATCATCCACCTCAATGACAAGTCATGGAATAGGAGCAAGCAATCTCTGAACCACGTTACATCGAGCTTGTTAGCATTTGTGTTCTTTTCTTATTGTTTTCATTGTTTTAGTATATTCCTCTATGCACTAACCTTCTTGTATAGAAGTAATTGATTTGAGGTGACCTAGCCTATTCAACCCCCCCCTCTAGCTAGCCACTGATCACCAACAATTGGTATTAGAACGAGGATGCTCTTCAATGGACTAATCTTCAAAAAGAGCAACATTAACACAATGGTCAGCTCAAGCATTCACCTACCAAAATTTGAAGGAGATTTCTCTTGGTGGAAGAAAATAATGGAGGTATTCTTTAAAATCGACTTTGATATAATGCTTATCATAGAAAATGGTTTTGAGATGCCTAGGGATCAAAACAATGAATTAATTGAGAAAGTAAGATGGAGCAAGAAGCAAAGGGAAGAGCATACAGCAAACTCAAGAGTAATGCATCACCTCCTAAGTATTCTTCCCCAACAAGAGGTGACTAGGATTGGAAACTACACAAGCACTAAGGACTTGTAGGAAAAGCTAGTGGAGCTTTATGAAGGGACATCGGAAGCAAAGTTAGTCAAGGTACAATACCCTATATTTTTTTTAGTCATTTGCCGAAAGATGTTGAAAATAGGTACACTAATCTGGAAAAGCTGGCATTCGGGTTGACTTTGGTTGTTTGCCAACTAAAATCATATTTCCTTGCTCACCCAGTTACCATCCTAACCAATAGTAATTTAAGTTAGATCATGATCAACCCAGAGGCCTCTGGGAGGCTGATCAAATGGACCATCAAATTATATAAATATGACATTTAATATCAATCGATAATTGCTATCAAAGACCAAGCCTTGGTTAACTTTCTTACACAAATACATGAACGGATGGCTGAAGGAACATGAAAGATTTATGTGGATGACTCATCCACTCAGCAAGGTAGCGGAGTTGGGATTCTACTAATATCCCACCAAGAGGATATATTTCCTCTCTCCATACGACTTGATTTCTGAGCGCCCAATAATGAAGCAGAGTATAAAGCCTTATTGGAAGGACTTCAGATAGCCAGGCAGGTGGGAACCTCTCATATTATCATCTACTTAGACTCCTAGCTAGTAACCCAACATTTAGCCAGAAATTTCAAAATTAGAGATGAGTGGCTATAATGCTATGTCAATTCTTTTGAAAGACTCTAGGCACACTTTTAAGAAATTAGTCTCCAAAAAATTTTCTAGGCAAAAAATAAGAAAGCAGATGAGTTGGCCAAACTATTTAACGCAATATCAAATAGGAGGATTGAAGACCATGTATCTCAAGTTATATTGATCTCTTAAATTAGCTAAACCATGAACCAAAGTACACTGGCCAACTGGAGGGTCTATCATCACCTATCTAGAGCAAGGAACTTTGCTTGTTGAACCTAAACAAGCCTAGTTCCTCAAAAGGAGACCTCCTCGATTCACCCTAATTGGAGATGCATTATATTGATGGTCATTTTCCTAACCCCTCCTCAAAAGCCTTGGCCTAGATGATACTATGTTATGCAAGAAATTCACAAGGGCATTTGTGAAATCATATGGGAGGAAGAACATTAGCTCGAAAGGTATTGCTAGTCGGGTACTTCTGGCTAACTTTACAGGTGGACACAGACCGATTCACCACTACTTGCCTTCATTATCATAAATACCAGAACCTCTCTCATCGCCCAACCGAATTCTTAAAACCTTCCACCGTGGCTTGTCCTTTTAATCAATGAGACATGGATATTGTTGGTCCCTTTCCCATTGGGCAACAACAAAAGAAATTTCTTCTAGTAGCAGTGGACTATTTTTCTAAATGGGTGGAGGTTGTACCGCTAGCTTGGATAATAAAATAGGAAGTCATGAAATTCTTGTGGCAAAATATCATTTATTGATTTAGTTTACATCGCAAACTTGTATTGGATAATGGTTCACAATTTTAGGGCTGCTAGCTAAAGGAGTAGTGAGAAGGATTTGACATTTAGCAAGCCTTCACCTTGGTGGAGTATCCTCAAAGCAATGGACAGGTCGAGGTAGTCAACAGGAAGATAGTAAGGGGGCTGAAAATTAAATTAGATCATGTCTAAGTAAGTTAGATAGATGAATTACCCAATATCCTCTAGGCTAATCGAACGATCTCTCGGAAAATATCGGAATGATTCCATTCTATCTTGTCTACGATGGGGAATCAGTTGTGAAAATGGAGATTGGCGATGAATCTATTAGAAGAAATATTTATGGGCAAGATAATGATGAACTACGTCTTCTCGATTTGGACCTGATTAAGAAAACTAGAGAGAGCCGCCACATGACTCGTCGCATATCTCCAACAGATGCGTCTCAACTATAATAAACGGGTTATCCCTCGCTCTTTCCAAGTAAGAGACCTACTATGGAAGAAATGTGAGGGACTATTTTGGGTAATCAAAAAGTTTGGCTCAAGAACATACTACCTTAAAAATTCAAGCAATAAGAGGTTGGATCGACCATGGAGTGCCAATCATTTTCATCCTTATCAGTCCTAGATTGTCCTAATATTCTACAGTTATCTTTTATGCATTTTCTCAAAAGCTTTATTGCACCCACTTTTTAAACAAAATGAAAGCATCTTTTTCTAGATTGGTTCTTTCAAAACTCTCCGACTCAGATATAATCAGGGTCAAGATTTATCTGTTATGATATCAATCTCCCCCCTGCAAAGGGGTCGAGCATATATGGTACCGTCCGTGTCCTTTTTAGGACTCAAACTCCCCCGATTTGGGCATAATCAGGGTTAAGATCAATCCGGTTGTAATATCAACCTCCCTTTCTCCAAAGAGGTCAAGCATATATTGTATCACCCTTGTATTTTTCAAGACCCAAACTCCCCTTACTCGAACATAGTTGAGCTCAAGATCTATTCGGCAGTGATATCAACCTCCCTCCCTGTAAAGGGGTCGAGTATATATCATATTGTCCATATCCTTTTCAGGGTCCAAACTCCCCTTACTCAAACATAATCGAGGTCGAGATCTATTTGATTACAATACAAAGTCCTTTCCTGTAAGGGTGTCGAGCATATATCGCATCACCCGTATCCTTTTTAGGGCTCAAACTCCCCTAACTTGGACTTAGTCAGAGTTAAGATCTATCCGGTTGTGATATCAACCTCCCTCCCTCTAAAGGAGTCTAATATATATTGTATCACCCGTGTCCTTTTTAAAGTCCAAACTCGCTCGACTCGGATATAGTCGGGGTTGAGATCTATCTGACTATGATATCAACCTCCCTCTCTCCAAAGGAGTCTAGAATATATTGTATCGCTCATGTCCTTTTTAAAGTCTAAACTCCCTTAACTCAGACATAATCGAGGTCAAGATCTATCAGGCTACGATATCAACTTCCCTCCATGTAGAAGGGTCGAGTATATATTATATCGTCCGTGTATTTTTTAGGGCTCAAACTCTCCAGAATCAGACATAGTTGGGGTAGAGATCAATCCGGCTGTGATATCAACCTCTCTCCTTGCAAAGGGGTAGAACATATATCGTATCATCTGTGTCCTTTTTAGGACTCAAACTCTCTTGACTCTGATATAGTTAGGGTCAAGATCTATCTAACTATGATATCAACCTCCCTCCCTACAAAGAGGTAGAGAATATATCATATCGTCTATATCCTTTTTAAGGTCCAAACTCACTCGACTTAGACATAGTCTAGGTTGAGATCTATCCAACTACGATATCAACCTCCCTCCTTTCAAAAGGGGTCAAGTACATATTATATTGCCCATGTCCTTTTCAGGATCGAAACTCTCCTGATTCGGATACAGTCGGGGTCGAGATCTATCCGATTGTGATATCATGCTTCCCTCCTTTCAAAAGTGGTTGAGCACATATAGTATCGTTTGTGTCCTTTTCACGGCTCAAACTCCTCCAACTCAAACATAGTCAGGGTCAAGATCTATCTGACTGCGATATCAATTTCCCTCCTTGTGAAGAGATCACGTATATATCATACTGCTCGTATCCTTTATAGGATCTTAATTTCCCTAGCTCAGACCTAGTTCAGATCTAGGTAAAAGCTACAACAATCATTAAAATTTTATAAAAATGCAAGTCAAGAAGACAAGCCTAGAAAAGGTCAAAATCTATCTAACTACGATATCAACTTCTCTCCTTGTGAAGGGGTCATATATATATATCATATCACTCGTATCCTTTATAAGGTCTTAATTTCCCCAGCTTGGACCTAGTCCGGGTCTGGGTAAAAGCTACAACAATCATTAAAATTTTGTAAAAAAATGCAAGTCAAGAAGACAAACCTAGAAAAGGAATTAGGAAACCAAAAAGTTTTGTTAAACACACAATGTCTAAATACAAGGAAGTCAGTCATAAAGCAAAGGGAAATTCAGGTAAGTCTGCCACATCATCTTCAGGGATGCTATCCAAGATCTTTGAAAGTTTAATGTCGACATAGGCTTATCAGTGAGCAAGTGGCCAGACTCTTGTAGCTGCTTCATAGCACCGTCCATGAAATACCACACCATTGGGAAAAACGTGTGTCAACCAAGTTATAAAATTCCTCGAAGAGAAGGAATTCTTTCTCTTTGACAGTCCAGAGGGCATCTTCCCCAGTGCAATATCCTAAAAGCTCAGTTGTGGTCCCTGCCAGCTAGTCTCTTTGGGCTTTGAGAGTTGTTTGCAATTCAACCTTTGAGATTTTTAGTGCCTAATCTCAGCTTGAATGGTCTTGGCTTCTAAACGTGTAGTCTCAAGGTCATGAAGTCGGGCCTCAACCAATGCTTGGGTAGATTTCATTTCTTGGTGTGCAGCCTCCAACATTGTCCGAAGCTTGCTCTCGGCTCTTGCGAGAGTGGCCTCCACCTCTCTATAAGGAGACTCTAGCGATCCTCCACCGAAGACTTGCTATATTCGGTCTCCTCTCGAGTTGCTCCTAACTCCACCTCCAAAAGATTAAGCCTCTTCTGATAGGCGTCTAGCTTGCCTTTGGTAGTATTTATCCCTACTTCAGCTGCCCTGAGTTTCACCTCTTGTACTCCCACTGTAGCCTTTAACTTCTTAACTTCCCTCCATTGTATCTTCTTCCTCGGCTCCAACTTCTTATTCACGACTTCTAGGGAATGGATCTCTCTTTTCAGCCGATCCACCTCATATTTTTCCTGAAGAGTGTTCAACTATCTCTCGGATATGATTTTTCTCAAATGTCAAATGAAGGATCTTTGACTACTCAGCAACTAGGCCATCCCTCATATTCTTCAGGTGTGTCAGCTTTATTTGAGCCAAGGAAACCTTAGTCTTTAAGGTAGTCAACTAGTCCTCCAATTTAGGTATACGAGTATGTATTTCATGACAACCCTTCCACACTTCCGAGAATCATCAACTGAACACCATCATCTTTTACATATGATCTACCCTAGACCTAATTAGCTCCTCTACTAGAGCTATGAGAGAAAGACCTTCTGCAACTATCTCACCTTCCTTCCACCTCCCTTCCATTAGCTCAAGGAGAGTAAGATCTAAGTGAAACTCTTCAGGGGCTGCTTGTTCTTAGGGGAAGTTTTTTTTTTTTTTTTTTTTGGGGTGGGGGGGGG